>VZSZ01008128.1:62283-99282 GCA_013398815.1 Ibidorhyncha struthersii
GAAGGGAAGGGAAGGGAAGGGAAGGGAAGGGAAGGGAAGGGAAGGGAAGGGAAGGGAAGGGAAGACTAACTATTGCATGTAACAGTGGATTATGCACAAATGTATTCCTGAGATGTGATCTTCCATCAAGAGTCTTTACCTGAATTACATTCAAATTACAGATTTTATGCTCTTGAAAAGGTTAATTTCAATTAAGTAACTGAAATTAAAGCCAAGGGATTTGTAAAGTGTAGGTGCCCCTGCCCATGGCAGGGAAGTTGGAACTAGATGATCTTTAAGGTACCTTCCACCCTAAACCATTCTATGAATCTAGGATTCTGTGATATTTTTGCATTACAAAACATGTCCAGTTTGCCTGAAAATAGATTGTTGCATTCAAATTGTAACAACTAGTTCTCAAGGCTGGAGTACCAGATTACATACTCTGCATAATTTAATGTGGGCTACAGAAGCACACTTAAGACATAGATGTCAGTGTATCTAAGTCTATACAACACAGTTACAATGCAATCAAAAGGATACAGGCTATTTAAAAAACTCATCCTATTGCAACTGGCAAACATAAGCTGAAAAATATAAACTCTAGTACTTACTCCTTTCTCCGGTGCCTGTTCACGCTTCAAAAGCTTTTTTATTTCAAGTAGCCACAACCCCACTTCCTCACCAGGATGAGTATAAGGGTGATGCTTGGTGTTTCTTCCTACTTTTTACTGTGTGTTATATGTTGTTGATGGTGGTGGTTGGATTTGCTTGGGTCATTTCTTTAAAACATTTGTTAACACAGTTTACTTGCTTCCTCTTTGTTCTCTCATCCATAAACTTCATGTTGTATCCAAGTTTTACTCTACATGGTGTGTTTTACAAATGCTTGAGATTTCTTCTCAGTTTTCTTTTTTAATCCTGAAACAGGTTTCACCCAGCTACCAAGGTTGTGTTCCTTTAGTCATCAGTAATTAATCATTAGTGATTTGTGTTTATAGCCTGGGACCTTGGCTATTGTCCCATATTTGCACTTTCAAGGCTATTGCTGTCAGCTTGTGCTTGCTTTTTTGGGAGTCCCTGATACAATCCCATATTTCTTCAGTAGCCTGTAAGCTGTGGTTTTATTAGCACAACCCAGTCACTCATGAGTACAGCTCTAAGGTCACTGAAAGTCCGCTGTACAGAATATGATCCATTAGAACACACACATGCATTTAAAAATGTGCAGGCAGACAGACAATACTCTCATATCCACTTGCAATTAATTTTTTGCTGATTACTACAAACCCACTGATTCACTATCAGAATTACTTATTATAATTTTCAACAAAACAGATTCTTGAACACTCCATATCTTGTTATAGTATTTCCTCATCTAACTTTTTTTCATATGAAAAATAAAAAAGCATTTGTTTCTCCATTTGTACAAAGGAAAATTCAAATATCAGGATACTTTTTCTCTTCCTCTTCAGGGTTTTTATTTCTCAGGTTCACTACCAGCTACCAGTATAATTCATCACAAGCTATTTATATCTGCTCTAAACGCTATTGGACCTTGCAGAATCTCTTTCAATGTGTGTATCTTTGCATCATACTGAAATGAAATATGGTTTTGGGGTAGGTTGGTTTTTGGGTGGGGTTTTTTTACATGATATCACAAGATTTCTGAAGTCTTACCTGTAAGTATTTTTTTGGTAGTTCATCTGTGAGCATCAGCATTACTGAAGAAGAAAAAAACGTTTCATAAGTTTCTCGAGACATGAGTTTTTCTGATGTTAAAAATGGACAACTTGTCCTGATTCCCTTTCCTGAAAGAGTATAGGTGGAAAGAGGAAGTAGACATGTTCTTAGGGTGCTTCACATTGTTAAATTAGCTTATGTTATGGCCGGATTATACAGCCACATTATGGTTCATAGCCAGAAGATAACTCCAGAAGAGAGAGGGAAAAGAAATCCTAATTCACTTTCATTTCCAGCTGTGGCTTGCTTTAAAGTTTGTCTGTGGTTGAAAAAAACTCCTGATAGACCCAACTTGTCTTTTTTCTTTTCTGTAGAAAAGAATAACAGACAGAATAGCAGTGGGTTGTTTGCCTGAATTTCCCAGAAGAAGCCTTGGTGATTACACCTGTAGATAGTCTTTCAGATCCTTGGGCTGGAGACGGAAGAGCTAGCTGAAAGTAAAACAAACCTGTAAACCGGTTTTAACATCCTAAATTAAATTTCTAATTTTGCCTTTGTAACATCAAAGATTAGCTTCCCACTGGTAACTAGTTCTTTGCATTCCTTATTTAGGTGTTAATCAATCTCTATTGTCAGTGGAGAAAACTAAACATTTTTTAAGTCCTTGTCAGGATGTTAAAGAGAATCTTTCCCTAATATACTAAAAATAATTCCCTAATATAAACTAAATATAATGCTAAATGCCTCTGCTTCATTTAATGCATGACAGGCAACTAATAGAAAATAAGAAAACAGAAGGATGATTAAAACAGGTCCTTCATATATGGCTTTGTAGTATACATTTCTTTCTACATGGAGTTTAAAACACTGAAGTGCCTTTTGAAGGGAAGACACTTAGCAACAGAGTCAAAAAATAGATTTCTGTAAAACTATAGCTCACTGAAAGTTAGGACACCTAGGATGTCCTAAGGAAAAAAAAAAGTTTAAAAAAAAAATTATTTTCAAAATCCCATCTACCAGCAGACAGCCTAGGCACTACTTTTTTGAAACTGGGTCACTGTGAAGTCAAGAACATATCTGAGTTCAGAAGACAGCACTACCAAAGGAAACCTGAGTTTTCTAATGGGTTCAACACATAACTAAGAATTCATAGACCTAAGGTGTCTTTCCTACTCTCAGTTTTTTACAATTTATACTTTACATTCTTTGGACTAAAAAAAAAAAACCCAGAGAAGTCAATCAGAATTAAATCTGTTCTGTCATCTAAATATTCTAATGACAAAAATCCACAAATTAAGAACAATAGAACTTAGGCACCTAAATCCCAATTCTCACATTTCAATAGTTCTGTAAATGCTTCTCCTGTTAGTCTACCAGAGATTCTAAACCTTTATATGGATTTCTGTGTGCCCATCTCTATCCATCTCCTGCATATCTAAGTCAATATATTAGAGTGTGATGATAATTTCAGATAATCATCACTGAAAGATGACAGGTCATGGAAGTCAGTCCACTTTCTTTATTGAATCTTCCCATCCTAAAGATGTGATTAGACATTTCTTTTAAATCTGTCTAAATCAGGATAGAACAGAATGTCATATAGTCACTGGTTTATAGACTCCTTGAAATCATATTGGATCCTGAAATTGCTATTAACAGATGACTGCAAAATAGTTCCCTCTCATGCAGCTAAAAAAAAATCATCAAGATTCTTTTGCATATCTTTTACCTATTGAAAATGGCATTAATTAGATTGTATAAAGGGTGGTACTGAGAAAGAGGATAGAGAAGCAGGACTTAGAAATTGTCTTCTTCCAGTACAGGGAGGTTTTGTGGAGGCTTAGGTGATTTGCTGTGTCTCAGATAACGAGCTCTAGTCAAAGAATACTTCATTGGCAGTATGGTGTAATACTGTCAATATGTAAATCATATCTAATCTATTTCTCCAGAAGCATTAACTGTATAGGCAAAATTAATGGTTCTTCTTTCTTTACAGCCAATAAACTGCTATCTCCTAAATAAATCATAATGGAATAAGGGAGGAAATTTACTCTTTCTCAGAACAGCAATGCTTGAACAACAGGAACTTAATGCAGAATGTTTACCTGGAACTACCTCATAAAGGAAATGCAGAGAAGTTTTTTGAATAATTGGATGGCCTGTATTCTTGGTTAGCCAACAGCATTCTTTCCCTTATAATTAAGTCCTCTGATAAATATGCTACCAGGCATGTATGTTTGAGGGTAAACTATTATGTTAATGTTGACACTACTTTGTATGCTTCACATATAGCACATCTCATGAGACACTGTTTTTATTCTGAGTTTCCAAGAAGACAAAATTATGTAACATTTAGCACACACTTAGCACTGGAATACAAATACTACATTGTAGATATTCCTGAAGCTTACATTAAATATGTAAATGAATTGTTTCCTTACTTTTGCATACCTAAGAATTAAAGAAAAGTCAGCTTAATTTCAAAACCAAGGAAAGCTAATGACGATGGCAAATTAGTAGTCAGCTTTTTTATTACTTCTGAGTGACTTCACTTCCCTTTAAATCACTATAAACTAGAAGTATCATTGAATATTAAAGGTATCCTTTGTCACTGGTATATATCATGTGATTCAACTACATATTAAGCTGATTTGATTTCAAACAGTTTATATTTAATTTCTCTCCAGATACAATACAAATGGAAGATCCATGGCTTTCTAAATAGTGTCAATAAATGTTGTTTATGAAGATTCTTCCTACAGTAATAATAAAAAACCTAGACACATACTGTGTCTAAGATGTATTTTACATTGAAAAGACATAATTTCTTATGCTTTCGTTCTTATGAAAGAACCCTGATATAAAAAAGTTCATAAAATTTCAGCAATAAAAATACATACTTTTTTATCTGAATTGTACTAAAAAAAGACAAAAAAGATAAAATGATTGTAAACATAAAAAAAATCACACATTCTGTAACTTTTGAATGACTTTTGTGTTATGCAAGCATATTAAAAAAGAAATATATTTGAATTAAGGATGCTACTTTTGAAATAAGAGCTCTTTTAGTTTAAAGATCATAAATGCCTATCTCCCTGTAGCCTCTATCTCTTTGTACTCAGTTGAAAATAATTGCAGATGTAAGACCAAAGTGAATGCATTTCCACCCTGTGTAAATAGATATTTTACTATGTAACTGTGTTTTTCTGTCCTTGTTTTTCTTTTTATTTTCCAGGTCAGTCTGAAAAATGAATGCATAGAAAAATATGCTGCAGAAATATTGCAATGCCTAAGCCAGCAAAAAATCCTTTTGAGTAGATGGGAGCATTGTCTGAACATTTCACTCAACAAAGAATCCTTTGCTGTTATATGTTACATTTAGGAAGATATGTGAAATTAGTAAAAAAATCCTAATTTCAAACTCCAGCAAGTTTTCATGCTAGAAGTAGTTCAGACCTCCAGTAGAAGCCATCAGATGCTACAACAATAAAAAACGGCAAATAATGATTATAAATTCATAGTACACATATAGTACATTGCCACTAGCATTTGACAGAACATATTTGCATATCCAGCTTTCAAACTTTAAAAGCACACAGCAATGTCTATGAGGAATCATTTCTTCTTGAGACAACAGTAATAATTTCATGTAAAAGTTTTAGCCTGTGGGAATAGTTGTAGGATAAGACGGAACAAGGAATTGTTCTGTGTAATGATATTCTCTAGGAAACTAATAGATGTGTGATTCAGCTCCCCTTGCATGGTTTCATACAACAGGGCATTTACACGTCTAGACAGGACAACTGTAGTCATAAATCTTGAATGATTCCAGCTTTAGAGGTGTTTCAAAGAGTTTTGTAGCAGAATTAGTAAGTTTTCAGAATAGTGATGTTATGAGAGCTATGCACAAACCTCTGCTCCCAAAGGACTCAGGGTACTTAAAACCACTCCACCCTGCCTAAAGAGATGATGCACTATTTTGCAAAATTAATAATGTAGGTTCATCATTTCTGTGAGCATTTTTCAGTACTAGGCAATCAGTCTATTAGTGGTATAGTGCTAGAAATAAATGACAACTCAAATTTTGTTAACAAATTGTCATCTATTTCCATAGAAACAGTTCTCTCTTTCCCTTTCTGTGCTTATAGCTATGAAAAACAAAACAGGAAAAAATTATTGTTAACTGTAGAAAACAAATAGAATGGTCTGGGCATTGCCATTTTTTCCATGCAGGGTATGAAGTGGTGAGCATGATTTCAAGGAAGATCAGTGCACTTCAGAAGATTTAAAAAAACACAGGATCCTCCCCCCCATCACCAGCCCCAGCAGGGGCGGGGTGGGTGTCTCTCAGGGGGCCGAGGAGTTGGTTGGAGCTGGTTGCTCCCTCCTTCTGCTCTCCCCTATGGGAACCCCTAGTAGGCAGCAAGTGGAGGGCAAGGAACGCACACACAGACCTCCAAGTCCAAGGACCGCTTGGCTAGGGAGTAAGTAAGGACCAATGTCAACATCAGCATCATGCTCCTCCAAGCAGATGACAAGAACTTCATTGCAAGCCTCAGACCCCTCCAGGCAGGAGGACCTGTGTTACTGAAATTTACTGCACTACTCGAGCCCAGGAACGAATATTTCTCTAACTGGACTAATAATTTTGACTATTATACTGTTAAAAGATGAATTGAACTGAAAATAGGTTCTAAGCTCCACCTATAAGGTGTGCTTCATTTTTGCCTGCAGCAAGATTTTCAGTGTAACAAACACAATGTTATCAATGATTTGGGAATAGAAGACTAGGGCACCAGTGAGAGATTATACTTCACCATAGAAATAGTTCTTTCTCCCTAAATACCTCCACAGTTAATCACCCACAAGCCAGTGAAATTCAGAATGATTTGTGTTAGGGATGTTACGACTGTTGCTGCCTTCTCCAGTTACTCCAGCCCAGGACCACTCCTGCCCCAGTAGTTGGAGCCCAGCCCCGTGACCCAGAACCTGGGTGTGAGCTACAGATGCCATGGCTGCTTTGCTGTAGCTGACCCCACTGGCAAGGGGCCCCCACCCTCCGGTCTGACTCCAGTAGCTGACACCGAATTTCACTCACAAACACTCAGGTGTCACCAGCAGCTGGCACTGAGTCCATTGCAGCACACACATACACACACACGATAGAGAGTGAGATTATGGTGAGAGGGACTTAAGAAAAGTTTTAATAAGAAGATATAAGAAGACAGGACACATTGTGGTGACCAGGTGCAGGGCTCAGCCAGACAAGCATACTGACAGGTCTTGTTTTACACACAGCCCCTTTTATACCCCTTTCTACCTACCCCCCTCTCTGTTCCTCCCTGCTCCTCCTTCCCCTGCACATTGCCTCACCAGTCGGTACAGTCCTGCCGACCCCCTCCAACATGCAGGACTCCCAGGTTTGCATCCATTGCAAAGTCCTGGTTTGCCTGGAGTTTCTTGATAGCCCATCAACTAGTGTGACTGACAAGGTTTGTTTCTGGTTATTGTCTTTGTTGATTCCAATTGGCCAGGGTTTACATCTCTGTGTTTGTCACTTGCTCTGTTCTTATCCTTCCAGCTGAAAAAATAAATATTTTCATGCCCCACGTACTCTTACCAATTCATGCCACTGACCAGGTTTGTTCTAATCAGGACCTCCCTTAGCATCAGGTCAGATTTTTTCTCTGTGTCTTCTGGTTTATGGCTCTTTTGACTGGGTACCCTTAAAGAAGCAGATACTCTCTTTTTACATACCTTTACAATTTAGAGTTATCTTGTATTGAAGTAAAACAATTAAGAAGAGAGATAGGCTATTTTGGAGTAATAAGAATGAAAAATAATACACGCATAAAGCTTTAGCAATGAACAAAAAAAAAACTTAATTATGTTTGCATTTGCAATAAAAGTATTTTAAGCTTCAAGCCTTACCTAAATGTGTGCTGTAAAATATTAGGCCTTGTGTTTGTCTTGGGTTTGTGGTGTGGGGAGAAAGGGTGAAGTAGGACTACACAAATAGAAAGGAGCAAAATGGAACAACTATAAATTCTGACTAGAAGAGTTTCCTGGGTAACACTTCTGAAGCTGATTCACACTCAGTGTCCTGCAGCTTCGTCGTTTTCTATGAGAAAATAAGATTGCAGGAAACAAGACTCAGCCTACCATATGTTCATGTTTGCCAAGTGCTTTCTTCTTCTTTCTACAAATAAATTTTGTTCAAGTGGAGCTTGAGGACTTCTGACGTGTTGTTCATAATTTGCGGTTTTGACAAGGCCACAGGACAACCAGAAATGTCAAACATGTTATAGTACACAGATCGCTGGCACAATATACATGAAATATATCTAATATGTTGGGTGTAAATCAGATCTGCTTCTGATGCCAACAATCTGTACAAATTGAATAAATCCAACATGCCCTGAATACGTCAAACACACTAAGTATGCACCAACAGAGCAGGACATGAAGACGAGAGGGTCAATGTTTTTTTGGATTAATCCAGCTCATAAAAAATGGGTGACACAGAATACAAACATTCTTCGATAGGTATGTGAGACTGATGACTATTTTCCTTTTTATTCACTATTGTCTACCTGGAGATACTACGCTTCTAACAGGTGAGACACCCTCAGTGGCTGACACAAGAAAATTGCAAAACTTCTAAACTTTTATTCATAATTAAATGGAAAATAGACATTTTTTTCCTACTGATATTAATTTTGTTTATGACTATTTATATAGTCATCTCTATTCAAGGAAACCTTCTTTAGGAAACTTAACTCCCAGAAGAATTTATTTGGAGATGTCTCAAGAATTTACTGCTTTTAGAAGCAAATCTTCAATGGATTATCATGATGTTCTTGCTTAAAACCTAAGAAAACAATAACAGTTGTACTTGCATGCATACATTGGGCAGTATAGTCTATCTTGACCCTCTAAATTTACATAAATGACTATCCAGATGCACACCAACTGAATAATTTCATATACTCTATTTCAGAAACTGCAAAGAACTTCAGTAGAAAAATGCAAAAAGTGAAGCATGGTCCTAGAACACACTTTGTGCTTCCTAGAATTCACTGGCTAGTCTAATTATCATGAACATTAAGCTTAAAATCTTTTAACAGCAGGTACTAGAAGATTGCTCTAACTCTACTATTTTCAGAAAAGATGGATGTTTGTTGGAAATTATCTGAATCAAAACAAATCCAAAACAAACTAGCAGAATAATAAGTATATTTTAAAAGTCCAGCCTTAGAAAAAAGTAAGTTATTTCAGAAAAAGACAGCCCAATGTTAATTGTTGTCACTGAGTGGTTTCCCCTGATATGACAGAACTTTGTACAATTTACTGACAAGAAGCCCGAGCTAAGGGGGGTGTACAGCTAAATGCTACATTGACTGTTCCACCTGAAACAAAGTAATAGTTTTAAAATAAAATAAATACTTAATGTTTACTCTGTATATGCAAAATATTTACATTTTTCTTAAGTACAAAAAAAGCTAAAATTACTCACTTCAGGCGTGAAAAGGTTATTTTTATTTCTAGACTAATTTGAATCAGGCTAGATACATCTGCTATGCAAAAACAACAATAAAAAAAGAAGAAATTATTGCGGAGTTCAGTTTTGAGAAATGTATAAGGGAGAATAAAAAAAAATCACCATTCTGCTTTGGTTAATTAGCTGTAAAATTAATTGTGTATGCGTAGTTTATACAAGATAATCATATAACTGATTTGCACACACCTAACTGTGTCTAAACCAGAGATGGAATAGGTTCGTTTTAGTAGGATCAGATGTTTTATGGAAAATCACATTTGATTCCTAAATTGATTGTTTAACACTGACTCCCATAAGCTCAGTTTTCCAATGGAGATGTTCTTTTTTTCCTGGGGTGACATTACTTAGTTCAAATTGTTTCTCCTCCTCTCAGACTCAAATGAAAAGTCCTTGTTACCATTCTGCCTGGCTCCTGCCCTCAAGATCTCTTTGTTATTAAACAGATATTTTATATCTTCAGCTTTCTGTTCAGGAAGGATCTACAGCTCTCATAGCTTGTTTGTATTTAAAGTTATGATTTTCAAAACTCCTAAGAGGATTTTTTTTCCTGAACGTGATAGTTTGGTTCTCGGTGTAGAGTTTTTTTATTCTCATAACACTTGCTTTTATATTGTAAGAAGAAGTGAAAGGCAGCTGGCATGTTACCAAACACTTCCATCAATGTCATCTTCATCTCCTTTTAAAAAACTCATTCTTCAATTTAAAAAAAAAAAAAAAGTTACTGAAAGAGTACTGCCAAAATATATATTCGGATGGGAATCTCCACACTTAACATCATTTCGCCAAACACAGGTATTTAGACATTAAGGCTTTCTATATTTATGGGTATAGAGATGCACAAAAATATTAACAATTCTGAGCCTCCTTGGGAAAGCAAGCCCTGTCTTTCTTCATGGGAAGAAGTGCAGAAGATGTGCTTTGTCAAGATGCCAAGTATGACTAAGTTTCAGATGATTAAAACTAAATAAATATCTCTCCCCCCCCCCTTTTTGTCAACTGGAAATGATTCGCTTGCTTTACAGGATAGAATTTAGTCCTTTGCTTTGGAAGTTTAATTTTGCAGATCGCAGTGGTCTGCCCACAGACGGATTAAATGAGTAGCTTCAAATTAACAATGTCTTCCAATAAAAAGTTTATGGATTATCCACAGTAATCAGAGAAAGATAATGGTAATTCTGTTTTATATTTTTCTTAGAGATAACTAATGGATACTATGAAGAAAAAGCTGGAGCCATCTCCTTTTGAAAGTCTATTTAAGGGAGGGAAAATGGAAAAAGCAGTGTGCTAGGGGTTATTTTATGGAACAGTTTGAAGACGGTTGCATCTGTTCCCAGGAGCATCTTAATAGGTCAGGAGAATTAAGACTGATATTTCCATAATATGCTATAAAGCCCTCTTTTTGTTTGTTTTGACCATGGAACTGAATGTATGGGAACTTGTTCCATAGCATCCCAGAAGGTTGTCCTAACTAGGGAGAACCATCTGGAGACTTTATCTTTGGAGCATTGGAGTTTCCCAGAAGGTGTGTGACTGTGGAACACTAGAAATCCAGGCTCTAAAGTTTGAATGTACCTGTAGCCGCAATCATTTTTATGAGAGGGTTTGGGAGAATTTAGAATTAATTTGGGGTTTATCACCATTGCTCTTCAGTTGTCCACATGTCAGAAAAAAAATCAGGATTGGAAGTGTATCAGAGTATGATAATTATTTTCTTTCCCATCTCACTATACATTCATGATTCTTTTGAAACAGACAAATGACAGGTTCATAATACTGTAATACAATCATGTCATATCCTACACCTCCTGCAAGAGTATTCAGATAATATTCTCAGTCTGCAGTGGGGTTTTAGATGTTATTCCCTCTTTGAGGCTCAATTTTCTCTTCTCTCAGTGTTTCATACAGTTCAAAGGTAACTTGGACAATATGTATGGTGTGCAGTTTAGCTCTATTTTCATGCACAAAATAAATTATACATTAATTTATTTGTGTTACATTATAAAGTATATGTGCCAGTGTTTTACAGTAAATTAATTATGAGGGCTTACTTCTTTGTCTTTTATTTATTCTTTAATGCAGTTAGATATCAGATTATCACTTATCTCTGCACTTTGTTGTATCCCTGAATAAAATAATATCCAAGGGACTCTTTGCAAAACATGCTTTTAATCTTCTCTAATTCCCGTTTCCCTGTTCTTGGATATAGCTAGCAAATTGTTGATAATAGGCATGAAAACAAATCGGCAAGCATGCTTCAAAATAACTTCTATGCTATGTTTCAGTAAAACTGAGGTCCAATAAACAATTTTTTTCAATGCTAAGGACAAAACTGCGAATCTCAAAGACATTTCAGAGGAGAAAGATATTAGAAGGGTGTTTGTTTTTTTGCCAGCAATTAACAGTGTAGACAGAGTGTGTAAAACCGATGTTAAAACCATTAAGTGTTTAATTGTCCATGTTGAAAAAAGAGAAGAAAGAAGAGGAAGAGAAGGAATAGAGAGAGGCAGGAAGGAAGGGCAGAGAGGAAGGGAGTGAGACAGAAAAGAAAGGAAGGGAGGAGAGGAGGGATCGCATCAACATTACTTGTCTTGATTGTTCAATTGCTGCTCAGAAACCCCTAATTCCATTGATTTTCACCTCAAATTTACTGCAGAATATTGGAATCTGCTGCTGTTATTTGTCAACACAGGACTGAAAATCTTCTTTGCATTTGCTTGATGCCTCTGCAAGAAGATTGGGAGCCTTAGACAAAATTCTTCTAATGCCCTACTTTTTCTCAGTTGGAGATTCCCTTTTAGGCCCAAAATTGTTTTATTAATGTGATAGGATATATGATAAAAGGTTCCTCTCCACAGACAGGAACAATGGCAAGCAGGAAATCTCTAATAACCTAATAAAAAACCCCAAGAACCCTGATTCTGCTGCTTGGCATGGTCACCCTTATGGGCCACGAATGACAGCCATCACCAAAAGCAAATGGAAGAGCTTCTCCAGATCACCCTACAAACCGAGAAGGGTTACTGCCTGGTGGGTGTGGGACACATTATGAGGTGCAGGGGAAGGGCATTTTGGGATTGTATAGGACATATGGGGTGTTTAGAGTAAGAATCAGAGGACAGGAAGAGGAGTCATCGAGGTCATTTGGGATGGATCAGTCATGGGAAAATTGATGGATAAAAGGTTAAAGGGGCTGTGTGTAAACGGTTGCTGGTCAATACACTTGCCTGACCATGGTCTGCACCTGATGACCAGCTTTTCATATTGAACTCCACTTCTTACTATTTTCCTGGGTAAGATCTTTCGTATACTCTGTGTAACTCTGTTTTATAAGCCATCAGATGGACTGGGATCATGGGTCAGAGGGAATCATGTGTCTCTGGTTGCAGCAACTGGAGCAAGGGAGGGTATATACACTGGTGTGTGATCACTAGCAAATACCAATCCACACTAGCCATCAAGTTAGATAAGAATCTTGGGAGACATTATTTTGGGCCTGACCAGTTAATGGAGAGATGAGAGGGTCTGCAAGTTGGCTACTAGAGGGACCAGGAGGTCCAGGTCAGCTACTGGAGAGGCTGTTGCGTCAACTGAGAAACACATTTGCATGTGTGTGTGCATGCATGAGGCAACCAAAGACAAGAAGATCCAAGGGCCCGTTATTGGGTAGACAGTGTGTCTGGTTAAGGGGAGTTACTAGAGGGATACTCTGCATGTGTGTGTACACATTCAAGTTGACCTTTTTTCTAGGAACTCAAGTGTGACTGTAAGCTTCAGTGCCAAGATGCCAGCAACAGGGGAGAAAGAGGATACAAGGCCAGACTGAATGTATAAGTCCAGTTATCAAATGGATCCACTAATAGACCTTCATTGTGAACTGTCATAGAGAAGAAAGGAACAAGGCTGTTGGTGTTGTGTTTGCATGACTGCTATGTTTCCTGAATGTCTTAACCTGTGTGTCTGAATGTACTTATAAACAGATGTGTATTGTATAGATGTGTTTGCGTGTGCTTACTGCGAAGACATGCTCAGCCTCTCTACTGGTGGCACTTGGGAACAGGGAGCTGAAAAAGCTGTGCCTCTACCCAGCTACCAGATTTAGCAATGCCTAACTAGTCTACTCTCTATTTCATCCTAAATATCTGCTTAATTAAGTCACAATTATATTTTTAAATTTACCATAACTGCTTCATATTCTGTGCCTCACAGAAGCGCAAGAGTTAGAAAAAATGAAAATAAAGTTGTATTTTCAATGATTTAAAAATACAAAAGCTGTTTTCCATATATTGAAAAAAAAACCCACAGCTTCTTTTTATAGATTTTCCTTAAGCTTAACTTTATGTAGAATTCTATATAATAATTGTAGAAACAGTACTGAAACAAAAATCTGTACAAAACTCCAAGAAAGACAAAGAGATTGTGCCTTCTGTAGTAGGATATGTTCTTTTTAAGTATGCTTCAGTAAAAAGAAAATAAATTAGTATCCACGTATTAAGTATTTAAAGAGTTACAAACTAAAATGAGGACAGGAGTTTAAAAATATGGACAACAAATTGAATCATCAATATAGGTTAAACAGAAGTACTTGAAATCCTTTGTTATGCAAATTTACCTTGCATATTGCATGCATGGGGATCTTATTAATGCTTTCAAATACTTGAAGGGAGGATGCCAGGGGGATGGGAGCAGTCTTTTTTCAGTGGTGCCCATTGATAGGACAAGGGGTAATGGGCACAAGCTTGAACATAGGAAGTTCCATCTTAACATGAGGAGGAACTTCTTTACTTTGAGGGTGGTGGAGCACTGGAACAGGCTGCCCAGAGAGGTTGTGGAGTCTCCCACTTGGGAGACATTCAAAACCCGCCTGGACGCTGTCCTGTGCAACCTGTTGTAGGTGACCCTGCTCTGGCGGGGGGGTTGGACTAGATGATGGCCAGAGGTCCCTTCCAACCCTGACTATTCTGTGATTCTGGGATTCTGGGATTTCTCATTAGAGACGTGTTAAACAGTTCAATGAAGGTGTTGAAAATTTGGTCTGACTCTTAGCTATCTGAAACAAATCTGAAAATTTTTAGTTGCCTCTTAAATGGAAAAGATTCAAAATTTCTTAACACTTAACACAGGCTGGAGAAATGGGCTGACAGGAACCTAATGAAATTTAACAAGGAGAAGTGCAAAAAGCTCTGCATCTGGGGAGGAACAACTCCATGCACCAATACATTCTGGGGGCCAACCATCTGGAAATCAACTTTTCAGGAAAGTCCTGGTGGGCATCAAGTTGAACCTAAGCCACCGATGTCCCCTTGCTGCAAAGAAGGCTAATGGTATCTTGGGCTGTATTAGGAGGAGTATTGCCAGCATGTTGAAGGAGGTGATCCTTCCCCCTCTACTCAGCACTGGTGAGGCCACAGCCTTGGAGTACTGTGTACAGTTCTGTGCTCCCCAGTATAAGACAGACATGGACATACTTGAGAGAGACCAGTAAAGATCCACAAGGATGATGAAGGGACAGAGCATCTCCCATATGAGGAAGGGCTGAGAGATCTGGGACTGTTTAGCTTGGAGAGGAGAAGGTTTGTGGGGATTTTATCCAGGGTATTGCTCAACATACTGAAACATTCAGATTGATCTAGGCACAGCAGGAGCTGCCTGAGGCAATCTTCAGGACAGCCCAAAATTCCTACTGGAAGAGTCCCCACACCAGTCAGTAAAAACCTTTATTCTGGAGGTCTGGACTTCAGTCAATCAACTTGTCTCGCATCCATTCACAGTATCAAACAAGTCCACTAACTCGTCTATGATTTTTACTAGCTGGGGAGATCCTGGACCACTGAGGGAAGCAACGACTTAAGAGCACTAGAAATGTACACAGGCACAGTCATGACACCCAACCACACCACCATTATACTCATAGGACAAACCTGAGTTTCACTCCCGTAACTTAAATTTCATAGCTGTTGCTTCACTATTGCCCTTGGAGGAACTGATTAAGTCAAATTTCCCTCCTTTCTTTCATAATCTGGAGCAGACTATTTTTATTTTTATTTGTATTTATTAAGACTTAATTTCATATCAAAATTTAAAAACTGCAAGAATCAAGAATTCTAATATCCTGTAGAGATTGTGTAGCAAAATAAAATAGCCTGAATATTCTTGATGATTTACAGGTTTGTTTTATTTTCATGAAAGAACTTGTAGTTCTTTACAGAAAGTGTTGGGTTTGACATTGCATTCTGTCCCCAGTACAACTTGTATTAATGGAAATAATATTACTGAAATTAGTAAAACTCCATACAGGTAAACACTACTCAGATAAGCAAGGCTATTGTGATCAAAATTATTTTCCATGTGTGTGTATGTACCTGTGTACATCATTTGATTTTTTTTTCCATTGTATGCTGTGTTTTACAGCAAGTGAACAGGGCTATGTGAGACTCCCAGGGGATTTTAAAGGAGTTAAAACATGCCATCAAGATCCCCACTTTTTTTTAGTAGCTTGAAAACTTTAAGGTTTTTGTGATCTCAAAAGACCCTTTTCTTCTTGTAATACTGAATCATGCATCACTAGTATTAACATTTCCCGGCTGTAATTACAGTTTATTATTTTTTCTTTTGAAACAATGTTGCACATAATGCCATTTTGAAGAGAAAATTGCAGCATGTTAGCATGAGCCAAAGGCAAAGACTAGAAACAGATTATGTGTGGAATAATTTAAGTGCTAGAAAAACAAAGGAAACTCCAGTATACAGATGTATTCTAGAAACTTGACGCTACATCCTATGATCCTATCTTATTTCCATAGTAATAACCTCACTTAAGGTCATGACTGTCTGCAAAAGTGGGACCTATAAATTTAAGCCCAACTTGGTTTCTGAAAAACGATGCAGGTTTTTCTAAGATTACCCTGCTTTCATTGTTCTGTTTACTCCATAAGAAGACTCCTTGAGCAAGATTGTGATGTGTACTATATTTTCATGTAGATAAATAAAGGAATATGGAGCTACAGATCTCCCAACCTGAGGTATCTGGATCACTGAATCAGTTTCTTTGTGACCACTTGCCTTCCGGATCTTCTATTATTAATTGCACATTAGTCCAATTTAACACCAGGTAGAGGCTCATCCAGAATATTACATGTATGTGTGGCTGGAGCAGTATCTTGAAAGGCATAAGCTAGAATTTTGAAATCTTTATGTTTCCTGTTTTATAAGTATATGTTATGACCAGTCAGGTGTTTTGTAAAAGATGCAACCTAAGTATGAGGTTGTTGCAGACAGTGTGATGGAGTTAGATATACTTTGATGATAATAGATTTTTCTGACGAATTTTATTGTGTGGCTTTCTGCCTAAACGTGGATAATAGTAAAATTTGGGTTGACATTCCTCTATCGTGCCAGTCTTCTGGATATTTCAGGAATACAGAGTGGAGTATGAAGGGGAAAAAAAAAAGCCAAACCCAAACACCAAACCCACAAACCCCCCAAACCCCACCAACCAAAACAAATGAAAAAAAACAGCAGTCCACTAAGGAAGGTTTTAACTCAGCTGCAGCAATTCATAGGGTTGCTAAAGGACAGAATGTGTGGGTTGTTGTCTGGGACTTACACAGGAACCAGGCACTTACCTCCCTATTTGGATCTAGATCTTGCCCATTATGATAATGCTTAACATTGCTTCTCAGTCCAGTTAAATATAACCCATTATATTTTAGATATTGAAAATGTGCTATTTCAGTGTCCCTTGCAGTAAGATAAGTCAACCCTATCCATTTCATAAAGTTAACAAATTCATTTCACCTTAACTTTAGGTGTCTTTAATAAAGATGTATGTGAGCTAGGTGTATTTAAATTCCCTTTGCACTTAATGGAGATTTATGTAGTGAATCTAGTTAACAGATCTTAGAGAGCTATCCAATTCACCCATGTAGGCCAATTACATTATGATTAAATGGATCAGTCTTAAGATTGTTGACAGTACTGACTATATCTCAATATTGATATATTGACTATACTGATTATGAAGCCACCTCACATATAGACACAGGTTAGTTCTATGAATCTGGAACTAAATGCTGTTGCTAAGTTTAGTTTTGTTGAATAACCCATTGCCTATATTTGGTTTCATTGTCATTTTGTATGTTAAAACTTGTGACCCTTGAAGCATGGAACAAGGCTCACATTTATTTTGTGAGCTATCCATAAGCACTTCATCAAGACATCTCACTCGGTGTCCTGTTTGCAAGCTCCCTCTATGGAAAGACAAAGTTAGCTCTCAACGCAATTTCAGTTTTAGGCATGATGATTGTCTTCTTGAGATGCTCACATATTCATACTGACTTGCTGAGGATGACTAGAACACTAACTAGATTTTTCACTGTATAGCCTAAATTTAGATAGGTTAAAATAAAACCAGTAACAGTATATGTATATTTTTGCCTTCCAATTAACACATATCTTCTCATTTTAGTATGGAATTGTATGTGTTACTTGGGTTAATAGACTTGCTCTGATATTACTTAAGTAGACAAAACTTTGAATTGAAAGTTTTTAGCATGTTTACCATTATTTTCTGGGATTAATCTTCTATTGAAACACAAGCTATTTATTTTATTATACTTCAGAAAGCAGTGGTAGATAAAGTTTAAACGTATATTAATATATTGCAATTTTACTTTAGTTCATTGTAGAAAATTGGTTTTGTCCTGGATGTTAATTTTTTTTAAAAAAGAGCATGAGTTGCAGATTTGCTTACGAAACAACCTTACAAATATTTTCATGAAGAAAATCATTGAAGCAAACATGACAATTAACTACTCTGGTTCCCAGCCAGCACTTGGACTGACACATACGAGGGTAGATGTGAAATTACTTTACACATTGGCAGACACTCCATGCAAACTATAGTTTTACAAAACATCATGTGCTCATCCTCATGTTGAGGAAGACAGGTAATTCCACCATAAAACACAGAAAAGTAATTCCAGGGCAAAGTAAGTGAGATCAAAATTTTTAAATTTTGAAAGGAAGGAATGAAATATTGTGGTTATTAACTCATTATTAATTTAATAATTCATTTTGATTAGACTTAGACAGCATATGCATGTTAAGTTCAGAAAGTATGCATAGAATTTCTCACTTCCCTTCTTTACTTTTTTAATGCAAAAAGACCATTCATAGCAAGTTCTGAAAGGCTGATGTGAGAATGAGGATTGCATACACAGTCCTTCTGTTTGCTTGCTTAAATTGTAAGTAAAAGAGTTGTATGGTGAAAGAAATGGAGAAATCTAGAATGGCAAAAATGCTTTTTTCTACCCAGGACTATTCTCAGACAGCAGTTATTGTGATTTTTATTAGTAACTATTCCCAATACCTTCAAGAATAGTGTCACAGCGAATCTTGTTAAATACTTGTGCTATTTATTAATCTAATTAAAAAAAACAGTATTTACTACTGTGATTATAAACAACATTTTATTCTGATTTTGTTAAATCTCTAGCTGTCAAGATCAATCTGTATTTCTTTATATACTGTAGCTTTAAGAGCCTTGTCAATTTCAATTTTTCTCTCTGAAATTATATTCCAAGACTGCAAACAAAATGGTATTTTATCCAAGGAATTTCTACTGTCTTGGTTTATGACCTCTGTATCATTTTGTCCCACTTTTTCCATCTGTACCATAAGGATAATAATTCTAATATTTCCTTGTCTATTGACATAATACATGAAGAATGACATGGGGGAGAAAGAGGGTTGGACAGCTGAACCAATTAAAGTGCTTCAAATGCTGGCTGAGTGAAGTACTACAAATACATGCATCACCATCTGCTTGCTTATTGATCTTACTAGTAGCACCATTATTTTGTTTTCAAAATCTTTTGTTAAAAAAAGGTTGTACTATTTTCTGTATTCATTTGCACACATACTTGCCCCTACCATGATGCCTTTAACAAAACATGTTGCTTGTTATCTCAGTATTTCAGCAGCTTTGATGTATTGTTATCTCAGAAAAAAAAAAATCTCTCCTAGTACTCCAAGTTTCATGTTCAATATTACCAAAAGCTGTTCTATATTTGAAGTATCTGTAGAGCTTCCTATTTTCCTTAACTCCCAGTCCGTTATTTTAATTTACTGTATCTTCTTGGTTGGCCTTTTTTTAACTAGTGCTTGCTTGGTTGGCAGCTTTGCCCTTGGGCAAGGGTTTGATGAGCTGGTGAACGGGCATGATGCCATCCAAACAGATGTGATAGAAAATAATCAGCCAACAGCCCCTCTGTATGTATCAAATATGTTTGTAAAGGGCAAGATTCTAATCTGGAAATGTTCAAATAGCTGCTTACAGTATGTAGTAATTGGATGAAGGATGTACCATTGCTGATCTAGTTCTGAATTCTACTTAGACACTTTGCTCTCAGAGAAAATAAGAAATAGCTTTTGAAGTCACATAGATGAGTATTTCATACTGTTAAAAAAAAAAATCAATTTGCTAGTAGAGCAAAGGGATTCCCATTCTTTTTCTCTGGGTAAGAAATTTCATACAGTGTGCCAAATCTGATTTCTAAACCTTAGTTTCCAGTAATAGTGAGTTACATAACAGTTTTAAGCATTAACATTGACTTTCATCTCACTTGAGTTTAGACACCCGAAAAAATTAATCTTTTTTTAGATTAGTTACAGAACCTTTTTATATTCAAAGGAAAAAATAGCTTTCTCCAGATGGTCATTCAACCTAACTATCATATCTGTCTAATAGAGAAAAGAATACCTTACCTTCTAGAGTACCCTGTCATTTCTATTTGTTTTTGCTGTAGCCTTGACAAGTAAAATGAGGCAAAGCTTTGGGCCACTAGCACTATAATTTATTAAATAAATACATAAAAAGATTGGTTGGAATAACCATATGAAATAAACCATGATACAATATGAAATCTTCATCAAATGTAAGTAATCTGATTAAAGATATAAGTACTTACAATATGAAATCTTCATCAAATGTAAGTAATCTGATTAAAGATATAAGTACTATTTTCAACAAAAAAATGCAATAAATATTTATAGTACAAGCAAAAAAATGATGCTTGATCTACTTCAAATATGAAATAGTTGAAGTTTGAAGTGTTAACATTCCTCTTGATTTTTATATAAACTTAGTTTATTCTTTTTGATGGTAATTAAATATAGATAGATATCCATCTGTATTTATTTATCCATCTCTCTATACATCCTGACAAGGGGGATATCAAAGAAGAGAGTCAACAAAAACATGTTGTTCATGGCCATGTCCAGTCTATTTCTGAATAATTCCAAGATTGGAGACTCCATAAATTCTGTGAGCAACCTGTTCCAGTGTTTGACCACTCTTATAGTAAAAATGTGGGTTAATGTGGTTTAAATGGAATTCCTGTATTTCAGATTATGCCATTGTCTGTTGTTCTTTCACTAGCCACCACTGAGAAGAATCTGGTTACTTTTCCCCATTATGTGTTTAGACTTATTGATAAGATCCCCCTGAGACTTTTCCAGACCTAAAGAACCACAACTGTCTCAGCCTCTTCTCATATAACAGATGCTCCAATTCCTTCATTATCTCTGTGGGCCTTCTCCAGACTCACTCCAATCTATGTCTCCTTTTTAGTGGGGAGCCCAGAACTGGACACAAAACTCAAAAAATGGTCTCACCCATGCTGAACAGAGGGCATTACCTCTTTTGACCTGATGAATATTCTTTTCCTAATGTAACCTAGGTTGTTGTTGGTCTTCTTTGCCACAAAAGAACATTGCCTGCTGATGTTCAACTTTTTGTCCACCAGGACCCCACATCATCACTGCAAAGATGTTTCCTAGGCAGTCAGCTCCAAGCCTGTCCTGGAATGTAGGGTTACTCCTCCCCAAAGGTACGATTTTATACTTCTCTTTATTGAACTTCATTAGATTCCTGTCAGCTCATTATTCCAGCCTGTCAAAGTCCCTCTGAATCGCAGTATAAACATCCAGTGTATCAACCACTCCTCCAAGTTTTGTATCATCTGCAGATGAACCTTTCTGAGGATGTACTCTATCCCATCATCCAGACCATTAATGAAGATGTTGAACCACTGGCACTGGTATTGACCCCTGGGGTACACCTCCAGTGACTGGCCTCTAGCTTGGTTTTCATGTTGTTGATTACAATCCTTTGAGCTTGGCAGTTTTCAATCCACTTTCAACTCCTTCAGCATTGCATCAGTTTGCTAAAGAGGATGCTATGGGATATACTGCTGAAAACTTTGCTAAAATTGAGGTCACAGAATGGTAGAGGTTGGAAGGGAGCTCAAGAGATCATCTAGTCCAAACCCCCTGCTAAAGCAGGTTCACCTAGAGCAGGTTGCACAGTATCACGTCCAGGTGGGCTTTGAATATCTCCAGAGAAGGGGACTCCGTAATCTCTCTGGGCAGACTGTTCCAGTGCTCAGTCACCCTCAAAATAAAGAAGTTTTTCCTCATGTTGAGATGGAATTTCCCGTGTTCCAGTTTGTGCCCATTACCCCTTGTCCTGTTGCTGGGAACTACTGAAAAGTGTCTGGCCCCATTGTCTTGACACCTGCCCTTTGTATATTTATAAGCATTGATGAGATTCCCTCTCAGTGTTATCTTCTGCAGGCTAAACAGACTCAGGTCTCTCAGCTTTTCCTCATAAGAGAGATGCTCCTGTCCCCTATCCATCTTTGTAGCCCTCGCTGGAGTCTCTTCAGTAGTTCCTTGTCTTTCTCAAACTGGGGAGTCCAGAACTGGACATAGTACTCCAGATATGGCCTCACTAGGGCAGAGTAGAGGGGGAGGGTAATGTCCATCAACCTGATGGCCACACACTTTTTAATGCACCCCAGGATACCATCAGCCTTCTTGGCCACAAGGGCACATTGCTGTCTCATAGTCAACTTGCTCTCCACCAGGACTCCCAGGTCCCTCTGCAGAGCTGCTTTCCAGTAGGTCAGCCCCTATCCTGTACTGGTGCATGGGGTTATTCCTCCCTAGGTGCAGGACCCTACACTTGCCTTTGATGAACTGCATTAATTTACCTCCTAATGATGTCATCTCAACAAATCCTTATTTGTGTGCATATGCTTAAGCTGGGCACACTTCAGTGGTGGTTGTGGTTTTTTTGGTTTTTTTTTTATTTTTTTCAAGATCTCTTTTGTCTACATCATTGTTCACCCGTTGCTTTCTAACATGGTCCACTGCTTCCTCATTTGACTGTAAGTCATCGTCTCCCTCCCTTGACGTGCCTTGTTCAAAGCTCTCATCACCCAGTTGACCAAGTTGATAAAAATGCTTTTTTCCCCAGTTGTAGATACACAGCTGAATTTAGTCATGGACTCATCATCCAGACCATAGACATCTAAATTTAGACTCCAAAATTTACAAATCTACATGTAAGGTTGTTGTCCACCCTCTTAGTAAGTATTTGCTTAAGAGTAGAACATGTAGTGTTCCACCTTCAGCTGTAACTGACTATATTGACTATCAACGTTAATTGTAATGAGATTTGAGAGACCTGGATATCACATAGAATCTTATATTCAGTGTTCTCTTTAGGTCTTCCCTAAGCATGCAGTGCCATCTGGCGTGTCCTAAACTATCCTTCTTGACCTCCAGCTACCAGCACAGAAGCGTGTTGGTATATTCTGTATATTCTGTGTCAAATCTGCTCTGATTTCTCAGATATTCTAGGAACCTTAATAGATTATTAGGAACCTGCCTTAAGTTAACTGGTTTGAGCCATTAGAGATCTAAATCCCACTCTCAATGTTTTCAAGGACCATAAGAACTCAAGTAGAGCATAGAGCTATTATTATCCTTGCACTGGGAAAGGAATTAGAAGAAGTAAGAGTCCTCTTTTATTTTGTTTTATACAGGTATTTGCCAGGCAGGCAGAAGCACAGTTCCAAAGAACACGCAGAGCTGCAGTTGCTTGCTTAATCAGAGGATCTTGAGGCTTCATGCATTCTGTAGAATGGACTGAGGGACATGATAAAAAATACCATTCTAGGTATAAGATCTTGTCATGGGCATCTGGCTGCATCAGAGCATGAAGGGAACTGAGAATATAAACCCATAGCAAAATGGGCTTTATAAGTCCTATGTCATAGAGAACAACATGTTTGCTTTTTTTAGTAGGCAATCTTATGATTCTGCAAAATATGTAACAACATTCAAGGATCACCTCCTCCAAGCCCAGGAGCAATGCATCCTAACAAAGAAGGCAGCAGGCAGAAAAGCCAGGAGGTCTGCATGGATGAACAAGGAGCTCCTGGACATGCTCAAAAGCAAAAAGGAGGCCTATAGAGGGTGGAAACAGGGGCAGGTAGTCTGGGGGAATATAGAGAAATTGTCTGAGCAGCCAGGGATCAGGTTAGGCAAGCTAAAGCCCAGATAGAATTAAATCCAGCCAGGGACATCAAGGGCAACAAGAAAAGCTTCTATAGGTATGCTGGCAACAAAGGAAGACTAGGGAAGATGTGAGCCTTCTCTGGAAGGAAACATGAGACCTAGTCCCCTGGGATATGGAGAAAGCCGAGGTACTCAACAACTTTTTTGCCTCAGTTTTCACTGGCAAAGACTGCAGCCACACTACCCATAATGCAGAAGACAAAGGTGAGGACTGGGAAAATCAAGAACCACCCACTGTAGGTGAAGGTCAAGTACGAGGCCACGTGAGGAACCTGAGGTTGCACAAGTACATGGGACCTGATGAGATACATCCACAGGTCCTGAGGGAACTGGCCAATGAAGTTGCTGAGCCACTATCCATCATATTTGAGAAGTCATGGCAGTCTGGTGAGGCTCCTGCAAACTGGAAAAGGGAAAACATAAGCCCTATTTTCAAAAAGGGAGAAAAAGGAAGACCCAGGGAACTACAGGCCAGTCAGTCTCACCTCTGTGCCTGGCAAGATCATGGAGCAGATCCTCTGGGAAACACTGCTAAGGCACATGGGAAATAAGGAAGTGATTGGTAGCAGCCAACATGGCTTCACCTAGGGCAAGTCATGCCTGACAAATTTGGTGGTCTTCTATGAGGGGGTTACAGCAGTAGTGGACAAAAGAAGAGCAACTGATGTCATCTACCTGGACTCGTGCAAAGTATTTGACACTGTCCTACATGATATCCTGGTCTCTGAATTGGAGAGGCATGGATTCAACAGATGGACCACTCAGTGGAGAAGGAACTGGCTGCACGGTCACACTCAAAGTGTTATGGTCAGTGGCTGGATGTCCAAGTAGAGATGAGTTACGATTGGTGTCCCTCAGGGGTTGGTACTGGGACTCAGTCCCGCGCAGCCGCTCCGCCCCCTGCAGCGGTAATGCCGTCCGAGCAAATGGACCAACATGGAAAAAGGTATTAAGTACCTGAGAGAACTGGCTGTGCGAGAGGTGATTTATAGTGATTGGCAAGTGATTTTAGATCCTGATGAAATTCCATGCAAACGATCTATGCTTAAGAAGTTTGTACATCAATGTATTCACACACATTGTCAACAATGGTCTGGGGAGGATCTGATACTGACACACCAACTGTAAATGAAGTGGTTAACAAGGTACAACGGTATGAAGACAGTCTCTCTCATCCCTTCTCTGTGGCAGCTGTGGAAAACATGGCTGCGAACACCGAGAAAATGACTGAGAGAATAGAGCAAATGACCAAGAAATTAGTTGAGCAAAACGATAAACTGTTCGATAAAATGTCCAAGATGGAGGAAAAACTCCGTTCTTCCCCTGCACAGAGTCATGTTGCAGCTGCTAAGAAAAAACACCCTCTGACTCAAGACCAGTCGAACCCGTTCTGACATTTCCTGTGTCTTTGCCTCTGCAACTATGGGGAGGACACGAGGAAGTGGGATGGAGAACCAATCTCAGCCCTGCAAACACGGGTGCTTGAGTTGCTAAATAAAGCAGATAGAAGAAAGGATTCTTACAGGAGGAAGGCTGCTCCAACCTATGGTAGGAGACCCTACAGACCAGGTAGGAACTCATCTCCTAATCGTAGGTACTATGGCCAACGTTAGAGGTGCCCTGCCTCCAGCCAGGAGGAGGAGAGGGACAACCGAATTTATTGGACTGTGTGGATTCGATGGCCTGGCACATTAGAGCCACAAAAGTATGAAGCCCTGGTGGACACTGGTGCACAGTGTACCCTCTTGCCATCGAATCATAAAGGGGCAGAAACTGTCACTATCTCTGGAGTGACAGGCGGATCTCAAGAACTGACTGTACTAGAGGCCGAAGTGAGCCTAACTGGGAATGAATGGGAGAAACACCCCATTGTTACTGGTCCAGATGCTCCGTGCATCCTTGGCATAGACTATCTCAAGAGAGGGTATTTTAAAGACCCAAAAGGGTATCGATGGGCCTTTGGTATAGCAGCTGTAGAGACTGAGGATGTTACACAGCTGTCTACCTTACCCGGTCTTTCAGATGACCCTTCTGTTGTGGGACTGCTGAGGGTTAAAGATCAGCAGGTGCCAATTGCTACTGCCACGGTGCATCGACGACAGTATCGTACCAACCGAGACTCCCTGATTCCCATCCATAACCTGATTCGACGGCTAGAGAGCCAAGGAGTGATCAGCAAGACTCGCTCACCCTTTAACAGCCCTATCTGGCCAGTGCGAAAGTCTGATGGGGACTGGAGACTAACAGTAGACTATCGTGGCCTGAATGAAGTCACACCACCACTGAGTGCTGCTGTGCCGGACATGTTAGAACTTCAGTATGAACTGGAGTCAAAGGCAGCCAAATGGTATGCTACCATTGACATTGCTAATGCCTTTTTCTCTATTCCTCTAGCAGCAGAGTGCAGGCCACAGTTTGCTTTCACCTGGAGGGGTGTCCAGTACACCTGGAATCGACTGCCCCAGGGGTGGAAACACAGCCCTACTGTTTGCCATGGACTGATCCAGACCGCACTGGAGAAGGGTGGAGCTCCAGAACACCTACAGTACATCGATGACATCATTGTGTGGGGTAATACAGCAGAAGAAGTTTTCCAGAAAGGTAGGAAAATAATTAAGATTCTTCTGAAAGCAGGTTTTGCTATAAAAAGAGGTAAAGTCAAGGGACCTGCACAAGAGATCCAGTTTTTGGGAATTAAGTGGCAAGACGGGCGTCGCCAGATCCCAATGGATACGATTAACAAAATAACATCTATGTCCCCACCTACTAACAAAAAGGAAACACAAGCCTTTTTAGGTGTTGTGGGTTTCTGGAGAATGCATATTCCAGGTTACAGCCAGATTGTGAAACCTCTCTATGAAGTGACTCGAAAGAAAAATGAGTTTATGTGGGGCCCTGAGCAACGACAAGCCTTTGAGCAAATTAAACAAGAGATTGTGCATGCAGTAGCCCTTGGACCAGTCCGAACTGGACGGGACATTAAAAATGTGCTCTACACTGCAGCCGGGGACAATGGCCCTACCTGAAGCCTTTGGCAGAAAGCACCAGGGGAGACTCGAGGTCGACCCCTAGGATTCAATATCTTTGCTGGTGACATGGACAGTGGGATTGAGTGCCCCCTCAGCAAGTTTGCCAATGATACCAAGCAGTGTGGTGAGGTAGTCATGCTGGAGGGGAGGAATGTCATCTAGAGGGACCTGGACAGGTTGGAGAGGTGGGCCTGTTCCAACCTCATGAAATTCAACAAGGCCAAGTGCAAGGTCCTACATCTGGGTTGGGGAAATCCTAAGCACAAATACAGGCTGGGCAAAGAATGTATTGAGAGCAGCCCTGAGGAGAAGGACCTGGGAGTGTTGATTGGTGAGAAGCTCAACATGAGCCGACAATGAGCGATCGCATCCCAGAAGGCCAAAAGAATCTTGGGCTGCATCAAAAGAAGTGTGGTCAGCAGGCCAAGGGAAATGATTCTGCCCCTCTGCTCTGGTGAGACCCCACCTGGAGTACTGCATCCAGCTCTGGAGCCCCCAACACAGGAAAGACATGGACCTGTTGGAGCAGGTCCAGAGGAGAGCCACAAAGATGATCAGAGGGATGGAGCACCTCTCCTGTGAGGACAGGCTGAGAGACTTGAGGTTGTTCAGCCTGGAGAAGAGAAGGCTCCAGGGACACCTTATGGCGGCCTTCCAGTACCAAAAGGGGGCCTACAGGAAAGCTGTGGGGGGACTCTTCATTAGGGAGTGTAGTGATAGGACAAGGGGTAATGGTTTTAAACTGGAAGAGGGTAGATTTAGGTTAGATATTAGGAAGAAATTTTTCACTCTGAGAGTGGTAAGGCACTGGAAGAGGCTGCCCAGGGAAGCTGTGGAAGCTCCATCCCTGGAGGTGATTAAGGCCAGGCTGGATGGGGCTTTGAGCAACCTGGTCTACTGGGAGGTGTCCCTGCCGATGGGAACGGGTTTGGAACTAGATCATCTTCAAGGTCCCCTCCAACCTAAACCATTCTATGATTCTGTGATTACCAAGCAATATCATAATAGAAATACATACATAAATTTTATTTTTGCTGTCTCAGTTAAAAAAAAAAAAATATTAATCACTCTATAGTTCAGCTCTTGCCTAACATTTTAAAGCCTTAAACCTCTTTGCAGACCTATTTTAGTATTTGACATTGTCATTAGGTAGTAAGTCAGTAGGATGATGGCTGTGATTTTTCCTGCTGTTGATGTAATCTTAAATTCCGCAGTTATTTACTACTCCTAATCTGCATTTTGCATGAAAATGCAGTGATGAAAAAATGAATTTTCACTGACTCACAGGTACTTCTGTCTGTTACTAGGTAATATATATTAATGGAGAAATAAACCCTAATGGCGCAATCATTTCATTTTGGTGCAATCATTTCATGTTAGGTGGGGGGGGGAAATAAGATAATTGTGGTTGGTTGCATTCTTAGTGCCCCAGTAAATGTTATACAGAATGGTATATTTTCCCAATTGATTTTTCACACAAAGTAAATCTTATTGTAGTGCTTGCTCACTGAATGAACAGTAGTGTATGGATTCTGTTCACATTTTGTCAGTAAAAGATTTTTTTTCTGCTGCATAAATAAAATTTAAAAGAACAAAGCTTTAGATCAAAGCTTTCAGATCAGAGTATTTTCAAAACTTGTTTTCTTGAAATGTTCTATTTCATAAAGCCAAATTGCAGAATCTTTTTTTTTTCTTTTTTTATTCCCCTCCCTTCCCTCTATAGTTTGTCAAGGGTTGGACATCCAGATTGGACTTTACTAAAAAGAAGGGAGTGATCAGCCTTACCTGAAAATATCCAAAACTTGATGTTTCAATGTAATTCTGTCTTAAAAACAAAATCTCTAATATGAAGTGTAAATCAAGTTTGAAACCTTGAATATTGTCATGAAGCTAAAACGTCGTTCTTAAGCCAACTACAATAAACACTGATGCCCTCATCAAAAGCATTTCTTGTAAAAACTATGTCCAGTAACATTTATGAAAAGTACCCTGTTAAAAAAATAATTGTTGTTCAGTGCTATATAACTATTTTTCAGTCCATTTCACTGATGAGTTAGGAATTCAGTGCAATTTTAGTCAGAAAAATAATTGTGTCATTCCTGATGAATATAAATGGCTTAAACATAATATTTTATTTGCCATTATTTATTAGCCCCTCTCAAAATTTTAAATCCACATGCTTAACTCACAGTTTTCTTAACCTTTGACTGCTTAAGTAGTGATAGCACTTATTCTCCCATTTCAAAGTTTTCATCTTCTTGACAGACCTTTTAGATTTCTTCTGCATTGCACAAAAGGACCCACCAAAGCCATTCAGTTATTATCTTTCTGATTATAGATTTTAATACACAACAAGAAGCTAATCCTCCTTCAGCAAGAGGTTCCATGGCTGCTTAGACAGGCTTAGTATAGACAGAAGAATCTGCTATTCCTCTTGTGTTACAACATGAAATGTATATTGCCTACATCTCAGAGAGCTGCTAAAACTGTTTTTTGTGTGTTTTAAGCCTATAGGGTGACTTGTTGCAATAGTAAGTAATTCTGGCCAGGTTCACTGCAGGATGCTTCCTGTGTAGCTCTGGTATGATTACAGTGGTGAAATGACATTTAGCCCTGGTCTGAACTGAATACAGCTACTAAAAAAGGAAAGGCAGAGGGGAAGATACTGCAAGTAATACCAGACTCTCCTTTCTTGCCTCACTGGCACCTCAGATGCCTTGGCTCTGAGCTTGAGTGAATTCTTATAGTAGGTATGGGAGGAGTGATCTACCACTTTACCATTTTTTCTTTATCCCCAGACCCTAACCCCCTGCCCCACCCAGGTAAGGGACAATTTCTGAGCATCCTTAGAAATGTGGGTTGGTGCATTGCTGGCCGTTCTGTATGAGAAAAGCAAATCCCAACGTGCCT
Organism: Ibidorhyncha struthersii; assembly: GCA_013398815.1. Taxonomy (NCBI): domain Eukaryota; kingdom Metazoa; phylum Chordata; class Aves; order Charadriiformes; family Charadriidae; genus Ibidorhyncha; species Ibidorhyncha struthersii. Next base: position 91,870 of record VZSZ01008128.1, read on the forward strand.
TTTCCAACTATCTCTCATTGCCAATAGTTACAACGTCTAGGGCCAGGACTCATGGATCTTCTACTTTTTCATTATGCATGTTAATCAGAGGCTTTACCAGCTTAAGTTGTGCCTCAGCAGAAGAAATGAAGGAGGCATGGGGGCTTAACAGGGAAGAATGAAGTGTGGAGGACCAAAACCTTCAAAAGTAGAAAACCTCTTTTTATTATCTCTGAGGACTGACAGTGTATTTTTTTATGCACTGTTCCTTCCAGTTTCCATTAATGCTGTAGACTCCCTGCTTATGCCAGTTTGAGTCTACCTTTGTTCCATGTCACTCCAGAATCTCTGGTTATGTTTTCTATTTCCAAAATATTCTGTCTGACCTAGAGAGCACCAGCTAGCATTTAGGAAGCAGGCAACCATCTCTTTGCCACCAAAGGACAATAGTAAGAAAGAAGGGAGCTAAATAAAAACAACCGATATGGCTTCCTTTTCTAGTGAAATCTGTGCAAGACCACTATTTCTTTAGTCCTTTTTTGGATAGTCTCCAGAAGAGATGGACACTTACAAAGGAAGCAGCACTGAATATGTAATAGTTGTACTAGAAGATTCACCTATTAAATAATAACTTTTTAATCATAAGAAGTGTAAAACTTCTGCTTCTCTTAGCTCTGGAGGAACTTGCATATTGTTCTTGAGGGTTAAACTCTTTTTAAATCCATTGTTTCCTGCTTCATCTTCATGGCATGTTTTTCTGTGTCAAATTTGGCTGAATTTATTAATTGCAGAAGTAATTAAAAGCATAATGAACATACCTTCAAACAAGCTTGCATTAACCATGCAGGAACTGAAGATCTTATATCTAAACCACTTAAAATTTAAAAAGTGAAACAAAACTGCTCTTGCAGATTTAATGGAAAGTTTCTTTGTGTAGGGTATGCTGAAAGTTTAAAGGAATTTGCTTCCTTCTCTTTAGGGAACTTGGTCAATTCAGACTCAGGTTGTTCTTACTGAAGAAAAACGAAAAAAATATAGATAAGGTATCAAGAGAAAAAAAGAGACTAAAAATAAAAATAAAAAAGCTTTTAGTGACAACATGTGAGAATACTGAAACTTATAAGCTCTTGTCTCCATATGTCTAAAAAACCTAATGGAGATATAATGGAGCACGCCCTAACTTGCACACATTAGGAAAAGTGTACATCTGAATATATTCTCACTATGGATTGTAGACACCAGTCATTCATGGATCATGAACTTGAAAGCTGAAATATTCCTCCCAAGTACTTCAGCACACATCTAACTTTTAGGATTAGTTCAGCTCTTTTTAATTCAGTACTTTATCTTGATTTCAAGTAATTTCTTTAAGGCTTTAATGAGTCTGCTTTTTCATTCTCTGTAAATAGTTGTTGAACAGGAGTATGAAGCCAATATCATTTATACATCTAAAGTTTCCCCGTTGGTTGTCTCACTGACTTCTCACATGCTATGAATTTTCCTATTTTTGGATCCCAGTACAAAAGCTTTTTCTAGTTTAATCATGAAAATGAACACATCTGATAATATCTTTGTCTGTATTCTCTGTTGGCCTGTGATCATCCAGTCAGCTTCTCATCTGCTCTTATTGGTGTCACTAATTCTCTAAAGACAATTTGTGTCAACAAGCTTATCTGCTTGAAAATTACACTCATTCTTAAATTGTTGGGCATTCTATATTCTTTTATTTGAAATGTAATCTTAAGCCTATTTGAGTCCCATGGAGTTCCTGTAGTGGGTTATCTAATAGGTGATATTTTCCAGAATCTGTGTTATTGCAAGAATCTGATCAATATTATGCTTCACTCCTCTGGAAAAGTCACTGCCAGGTACTTAATTCACCTCTCTAGCATCCTTGTAAATGCCAGTAGAATTAATAAGTTAATTTTCAACAGTTCTTTCACTTGTTCTTCTCTCCCTTCTTGTAGATTGGTTTTATCACTTGTTCATGCTTGGGGTTTTTTTTGGAATTGGTGTTAAACATCTTCTGGATGTTGTATTTCTTGTACTTCTCGTATTTTCTTGCATTATTGTGGAAGTCTAATATTTTTTAGTCCTCATTATTTCCCCTTCCTGACTCGTATATGTCAAGTTTGTACTGATATTTTTACTTTTTCTTAAAAGAATTCTGAGATTTGCTTTCCTTCATTTACTTGAAGAATATCTCTCCTGAAAGTTCTCCAGACTTATTTCAGCTACTGTGATTGCACACTGTATAGCTTTTCGAAATCTTCTTTCCATCACTTATTCATTTCATATCCTTAGTAATTTGTCAACACTTGTATCACATTGCCAATATCTTGAATTCAGATCTTCCAGTCATCTGCCTTATCTCATCACACAAGGTCTGTGTCACATTTCTGCTCCCATATTCTTCTGTGGCTTTACATCCTTTGCTTATCATTTACTCCTGTATTAAATTTCTGGCTTGGATCTCTGGTCAATTTATTGCATTCTGCTTACAGACTTACCTCTTCCATTTTCTTCTTGTTCAATGTCTTCTAACTGTTCATCATTTTAGGTTTCATCTATTATCTTCTTCTGTTCATTTCTTTAGCTTAGAATAATGTTTCTTTGGCTGGAGACTTATATTTCAGTCATTCAGTTCTTTCATGTTCTTTCTCCATGTATTAATTTCTATAAGTAGTTTAATACAACAAATCAAGCTACTTTATTTTTACTCAAATTGAACAACTTCATCCAGGTGACATGCCATTTTGTGGCACTTGTGATCCCTTTCTTTGCCTGGGATAATCCAGTTTCCCTTATAATTTTCTGTAAATTTGTCCTGATTTGAGTTAACTTCCAGTCAGTTTCTGAGTAGACACATCAGACTTGATATCTGTCACAATAAAATGGAGATGGGAGTCCTAATGGAGAACAAGTTGAATGTGACTCAGCAGGGTACCCTTGTGGTGGTGAAGGCCAGCTCTATAGTGGGCTGCATTAGCGAGAGCACAGTCCCAAGTTAGAAGTACCCAGTGGGTCCAAGGAAGTAATTATTCTTCACTGTTCACCACTTGTAAGACTGCATCTGCAGTAGTGCCTGGTACTGATACAGTCTGGAGCAACCAGATACAGTACAAGAAAAGCATTGGCAATGCAAAATGGCTGCAAAGATGGCTGGGGTCTTGGATGGGGAGACTGAGAACTCTGGGTTTATTCATCCTGGAGAAGAGACATAATTCCCACCCCCTGGCCATGGAAAGGACAATGTCTTTAGCTACCTAACGAGTTGTAATAGAACAAATAATTGTTGATCTCTTGTCAGAGATGCACAGTGAAATGTTAATAGGCATCAGACACAAGTTGAAGCAAGAACAATTCCAAATAGATATAAAGAAAAATATCACAGTGACAGTTGTCAGAACGTGGAACAGGATGCCCAGGAGGCTGCAGACTCTCCATCCCTTGAAAGATGGGCACAGCCTTAAGCAATTTAATGTAATCTGACACTATTTTGGCCAGGGAATTGTACCTCCAGAGGACCCTCCCAATCTAAATTATTCTGTATTTATGCAAAGTACAGTTCTGGAATACAATTATTACTTTTTTTTTTTTAATGTAGGATAACAGCCTTAACTTTCTCTAATGTGTTTTTAAAGAGATAATAAATAGCACTAATCAGAATACGATCAGTACTAAATACGGACAAGAAATTCAAGCAAATAGCTCCAATCTGTTTTTTTTCAAGTTTTAGGAGACTGTTATACGTTCCCTGGCTGCTACATAGCACCACAGATTTTTCCTGCTAAGGGACCAAATCAATAACTGATCAGTTGTAATCTATATGTGAGTATGAATAGATTAAAGGGGTTCATGATTTTGCACTAGAATTTATGAATTCTCAGTCTAGGGGTGGTGGGTAGAGGTTGGAGAAAATCAGGGTGTGACTTGTACAGTTTTGGATATAATTCTCTGATATACTCATTAAAAAGCACTCCCAAAAATAGAGCCTACAAGCACACCAGAAATGGTTTTGAAGCTAACTTGTTTTCCAAAAAACAAACACAAAACCCATACGCATGTATAGTATACCGAAGCATGGAAAACCACACATAACCTCCATTCTACATCTCTTTCTGTTCTACAATGTATAGGTCATTATAATGAAGGATACTAATAAACCTGAAGTTGTGTAATTAAATATTCACAAGTTTATGGCCTTCCTTAGAAAGTTATATAATTTCACATTCACATTTTTATAGATTGTTCTTAGGAAACATAGGATAATTTTCAGTTTTCCTTGAAGTCAGCAGCAAAACTAGCTATGAATGTCTAAAGAGTTAGAATTTCTGCCACTGATGCTAGTTAGCCTTCACAGTCAATAACAGCATTGTACTCTTGACAGATGGCATTTGTTCTATGAGGCTAAATCATATACATGTAGATGTGTCAGAGTTTGTTTAATTTTAAAAAAAGGAAAAAAATTCCCCAAGCATTATGAAAATTCACAGTTGTTCTAGATTATGGGTGTTGTGCCATAATGCTAGATGTTGCTTCTCCTTCATCATTGTTAGACATAATGACAACAGAGATGTGCATATTAAAAGATTTTCATCAGGAAAAATGTGGTGAAAAATATGATCTATTATTTAATTAAAGGTTGATGATGCTTCAAAGACATTAGCTGGAAAGTTTCCTGAAGTATCCTGGAGTTACTTAAACTTTTTTAAAATTTCATTTTCAGACCATTTAATAAAAAAAAAAACATACCTTATTGAAATGGAAAGATCCTACACGATAGGATGTGCTAAAATGACAATATTCGATATTGTTAGAAATTTATGAGATATGTTTAATACTTCATTAAAACATGGGGCTCTGTAGGAGTCTCTTTGGAACCTGATGAGACATACTGAATTAATCTTATTTTCTTTCCACCACCATATCCAAGAAAATGCAAGGTTCATGATAACTATAGGGCAGGAAATGAAACTTGAACCAAGCAAAATCTTTCTTTCATGCAGTCTTTAAGATTAAGCCACAGAGTCAATGCCAGCCCTCTAAGCAGCTGTGGATGCAGCCCTTTGGGTCCTGTTGCTTTGTATGGGTCAAGGTTGCTCAAGTAACACCTGACTTCATCCTCATCCACTGCTGGTCATTCTCCTAAGATCCTTTAATTAAGCAGAAGTTATGCAAGACCTTGTTGATGACTGAGGCAAAGAAGGTGTTGAATACCTCAGCCTTATTTGTGCCTACTGTCACTCAGTCACCTGCCCTGTTCAGCACTGGGCATTTTTTTGTTCAGCTATTATCAGATATTCCTCTCCTTTGTTCCTATACAAAAAGTAGTTTCGGGGCCAATTCTATGTTTTGTTAGTCACATCATATCATATTAAAGAACTTCTATATTAATTGACTATAAAGAAATCAGCACGTAAAAATAGTTATGCTAAGTTTTGCTGGTTTGTTTGTTTTTTTTTTTACTTCTGCTCTTCCCATGATCTATTTTTCTTCCCAGTTGATGTTTCTTGGCCATAGAAAATAGCATCATTTATTTGCTTTGGTTTTTTTCTTATTTTGGTCTGTTTTTTTCTCATCATCACTGCATTATCATCTTCTTTTTCTTCTTCTTGCTATCATTATTACTAGTGAAAACAATGAAAGATATTACCAAAATGGGTGCATGTACACCTACTTTTTCTCCATTAATACTATATTTCTATTGTGTACAAATTTCAGAAATCATGTTTGTGATCAACACAGTATTAAATTTTTAACCTCTTGGAAATATTTGCACGACTATGTAGGTAATATTTTGAAAGGAAAATTTTAGTCTGCTTTACATATTGTAGAAGTTACACTATCTCGAGACTGCAAAAAGAGGTTTTTTGGTATAACATGGGACAAGATTTTTTGTAAAGCTTTGTATTCTTCACTTAATTTCAAAAATCTGCCAGTGATTAAATTTAGGGTACAGAGACTCTATATGCAGATGAAATTACTGTATTTTTTTCTGAGCTACAGATATACAGATTTTAATAGGGTCGTCTGCTAAAACTTTATCACTAGGATTAAAAACATTAGCAATTATTTTTAAAACTGAAAACCTCTGTACATTAATTATAAAAGGAAAGGAATAACTGTAGAGGTAAGATGTAGCTTAAAGAACAGACTTTTTGCATTGTACAGCAATTATACTTTGTTATCTTGATGTTATTACTCTCTGCAGGTCTGTTAGATGCTGTGTTTAGTTAACATGAAAAAATATTTGTCAAGGTCCTTGTGGTCTCTCCCAAAATGTCAGATCTCAGATTTTGTAATGTTTTATATTTCCTAAAGCAGAAAGGTTGATTGTATCCATGCAAATTTTCTTGTGGAAATATGGATACTAACTTAAAACAGACTGAATGAACCATTACAGGAGCCTGTTTCTGTTAGATTACAAATATTTCCATGTGAAAACAGGGAGCTAACAATAACCCTTGCAGTAAGACAATCAAAGATTTTATTCTCTTTCTCCCCTCTTGTCTCTCTTACATGCAATCCCATTATTTTTCTTATTTAAACCTTAGCAGCTAGATGATCATTGATTTTGTCAAGTGTTAAGTCAGCCTATTTAAAGGATGTCACACTTGCCTTGTGTTAAGCAGGTTTCAGGCTTCTGACAAATTTCCATTGTATGCATCCAACAATAAGGGCCTTATAGGCATTGTAATCCGCCTTGGTATACACAGAAGTTTACTTGACAAATGTCATGAGGCTAGAAAGAATGAAGGATTGCCTTGCATATAGGATGTAAGTTCAAATGGCAAAGGGACAAATGTACTTGACCCATATGCATTTTTGCAAACATTCTGCAAAGAATGCTTAGCTCATTTGTTTTGTCAAAGAATATATTATATATACTTTTCCCTCTCTTACGAATGTATACTTCTGCTGTGATCAATTGTTTGAGAGCAGGAAGAGAGGCTACATATCAAAGTGCTACAGTTAAATTATAGCTGACTAATAAACCCCACCACAAATGCTCAAACTATAGGCGTCAATCTATTACATTAAATATAGACAATGTAGTCTGGATTTTACAGTGTTTCCAAAAAGTATACAATTGTACATAACATGTTACAGAGGTTGAAGCTCAGTATCTGCATACAATTTGCATTTTGTCTTGGGTTAAGGGCAGTTTAATTGTTGGGGGATGACAGAGGAAGAAGAAAGAGGAAAGAGGAAGAGGAAAGAGGAAAAAGGAAGAGGGAAGGAGCAAGAAAGAAAATAAGTGGCTGCAGGTTGAAGTTACATTCAGCATGTGATCATAAAGAAGCAAATTTTTTTCAGTGCATCATCGCCTACAACAGGAATGGCTAATGAAGAGTAGATCCAAAGAACATTTTTAATTGGCAGGTAAAGCAAATTTGGGCTGTTGCATATACGTAACAGGGGAAGGGGAAG
>VZSZ01008128.1:107147-142616 GCA_013398815.1 Ibidorhyncha struthersii
CATCTCTAAGTAGGTTCTGTTATTGCTTGATAATACATGAATAAAAATATCTATGAAACAGTAGTTTTTCTATCCTCTTTAAAGACAGACATATTTTAATACAGTATTTCATTATAAGAATTCATTTTCCTAATGAAAAGCATATATAAATCTTATTCAGATTAGGAGAACATCATTACAGATGAGAGGGACAGCTGTGATGTAAAAATATCCATTTTATATAACAAGTGTTTAAAATAACAGAAATCTGCACATCAAAGTCAGGAAGACAAGATAGGGAGTAAAATTAACATCAAATGATGTCTGTACACTAAAAATACATTTTATTTAAATATTTTTGTATTGCTGTTTCTATGCCTTTAAAAGGCATAAAAAATATCAGGATTTGTATAAACTAATGTTAAAACATGTTTCAAATGTATTTTATTCTTCACTAAAAGTTTCTAAATCAGAATTTAAGAAACAAGGAGGAAGAATTGACTAAAACACAGAATATGTAAGTTCTTGTTAGCCATAGAATGTCCTAAAAACCAGAAATGCATATTACTTATAGCTTAACTAATTTTTTATTCCATTCTTATTAAAATTATCTCTAAACATGTCTGTTTCATATGTAATACTATAAGTGTTAAGATTTAGTTTTTATAAGATGGAGGGCTTGTGTGCACTGTGACATTTATGTATGATATATAGAGGTATTTATGGACATAATTTAATTTTTGTTCAAGGATCATTACATGAGTAAGAAAACAACCAGACTGCAAACCAAAATCCTCAGAATGAAGGAGGACAGAATTATACATCCTTTAAGTTAGATATCACAAAATTCCAAGTATGTTTTATTTCCAACACTCTTGGTTAGATGATCAGATGATTCTTGATTGCAATCAAATGCACCCAGCCAGGACTTGGAGTGTACATGATTTTTAACTCTGATTGGTACATCTCAGCTTAATAGCTTGCAGATTGAACATTCACAGAACACAATGTAAGTGAAGTTGGAATATCAACCTTTTGACTCACACTTAATGCTAATGGCAAAATTTTGGCTTAATGGAAACACATTTAAATTGCAGGGAAATTAATGAGCTAATATCAGTGTTCAGAACCAAATAGCCTGATTAATGGTTTCTGTAGTTTGTATATCATACCTCCACAATACTCCAAGTAAATATTTGAAAATGTAAATCATGTCTGAGTTATGTGCCAGATCCACATAAACTGAATGTATTACAGTATGCTGCAATTTTTAATGTTCGTATTATCCAACACATTATAGCATTACAGAATTCTGTCCTAAGTAATTGATGAAATATTTTTGGTCTTCATTCCTATTTACAGTGTATTAAATGAAAGTAAAAATTTAGTAGAAATTTAGGCATTTTCCCATCAAATTTCTGTCTTACAGACAAGTTCTTATTTCAGAGTTATCAATGTCAAACCAAATATTATTACTTAAACAGTTTGTTAGGGGAAAAGGAAAAGACATTAGGTCATTCATCTGAATACAGTCCATGTCTGTGGCTTGTAAAAGTTATTGTTTTCTGATATCTTTTCTAATCCTCTTTGAAATTAACTCAAAGTCCTTGAACAAGTCTTAATGGGCATTACAGTAAAACCACTAGCTTACACTGCCAAAATTAGTTTCTTTATTGACTGGAAAGACTTGGGCAGCTAGTAAACTTGTTTGTGGGTTGAAGCTGTGGAAAGTAGAGGCTTGCATCAGTTTACATAAACAACAAATACTTGAAATAAATATTTCTAACATTACATGCCTATGACTGGATCTCTACATTGACAAGTCACGTGCCAAATTTTACTTTCAGGTTGATTTTCCTCCTACATATTTGTACAGAAACTAATACAACAGGCTACAATATAAATAATTTCAGTGTTTCCACTGAAATATAATCACATGCTAATTTGGTTTAATGTACTTTGAGGGTTTTTTGGAGAAGGTACAGGAGAAATTTTCAAATGACAGCAAGTCTAATAAATACCAATCTCAATTGTTTCTCTGATGTTCTAGTTTATGATTCAATGTAAATGTTTCAATGAGGTTGAGAATCCGAAGGCAAGCCTTTGAAGCTGCCTAGTTGCAGTGATTCAAGATTAATGTGTCAAAAAAGACTTCAAGTTAAACAGACAGAAGAATTCTAATTGTGGTGGAAACCAGGAAATCTAGTTTGAAATAACACTAGACATACTAGTTTAGGTAAAACAAATAACCACCTACACATTCAAAATGGAGTTTCTAACTCTTCTTGTGATTCCTCTCATAAGATCCTATACTACGTATTATTTACATAAGTCTGTAGCTCCTTCTTCTTTTTTTCATAAGGTAATAGAAAAGATGTCTCACCTACTGGAAAAAAATCAGGAAGAAGGGGATCTTTTATGTAATTCAAATTTATTTTTAGCAACTCATTATGACTATGACAAGGTGACCTGCTTAGTGGACGAGGGAATAACTATGGATATTGTTTACCTGGTCTTTAGTAAAGCCTTCAACAGTGTTTCCCACGGCATTCTTCTGGAGAAACCAGCTGCTCATGGATTGGATGGGTGTACTCTTCGCTGGGTAAAAAACTGGCTGGATGAGCATGCCCAGAGAGTGGTGGTGACTGGAGTAAAATCCAGTTGACAGACAGTCACAAGTGGTGTTCTCCAGGGCTTGGTACTGGGGCCGGTTCTCTTCAATACCTTTATCAATGACCTGGACGAGGGTGTAGAGTGCACCTTCAGTAAGTTTGTAGACACCAAGTTAGGTGGGAGTGTCGACCTCTTCGAGGGTAGGAAGGCTCTACAGAGGGATCTGGACATGTTGGTTCAGTGGGCTGAGGCCAATGGTATGGAGTTCAACAAGGCCAAGTGCCGGCTCCTGCACTTAGGTTATAGCAACCCCATGCAGTGCTACAGACTTGGGGAGGAATTGCTGGAAAGCTGCCTGACAGAAAAAGACCTGGGGGTGTTGGTTGACAGACGGCTGAATATGAGCCGGCAGTGTGCCCAGGTGGCCAAGGACAATGGCATCCTGGCTTGTATCAGGAATAGGGTGGTGAGCAGGACTACGGAAGTGATTGTTCCCCTGTACTCAGCACTGGTGAGGCCCCTCTGTGGTACTGTGTTCAGTTTTGGGCTTCTCAATACAAGAAAGACATTGAGGTGCTGGAGCATGTCCAGAGAAGGGCAATGAAGCTGGTGAGGGGTCTGCAGAGCAAGCCTTATGGGGAGTGTGTGAGGGAACTGGGGTTGTTTAGCTCAGAGAAAAGGAGGCTGAGGGGAGACCTTATCACTCTCTACAACTACCTGAAAGCAGGTTGTAGAGAGGTGGGGCTCAACCTCTTCTCGCTAGTAACAAGTGATATGACAAGAGGAAGTGGCCTCAAGTTATGCCAGGGTAGATTTAGGATGGATATTAGAAGAAAGTTCTTCACAGAAAGGGTTGTCCAGCATTGGAACAGGCTGCGCAGGGAACTGGTGGAGTTGCCATCCTTGGAGGTATTTAAAAGATGGGTAGACATGGTGCTTAGGAACATGCTGATTTTGGCAGTGTTAAGTTGATGGTTGGACTTGATGATCTTAAGGGTCCCTTCCAACATAGACAATTCTATGACTCTATGAAGATTCTATGAGTGGCTGGGATACAGTTAATTTTCTTCATAACAACTGTGTTTTGAATTTGTGACCAAACCAGTGTTGATAACATACTGATGTGCTAACTGTGGCTGAACAGTACTTATAAAAAGTGATGGCCTTTTCTGTTTCTCATGCTGCCCCGCCAGCAAGTAGGCTGGGTGTGCACAAGAAGTTGGGAGGGGGCACCTCCAGGACAGCTGACCCCAACTGACCAAAGGGATATTCCACACCAAGTGACTTGGGTTACCCAAGTAAGTGCTACACGTGATGGAGCCCTGCTTTCCTTGAAGTGACTAAGGACCTGTCTGCCAATGGCCTGCAGTGAATGATTTCCTTATTTTGCTTTGCTTGTGCGCACACCTTTGCTTTATCTATTAAACTGTCTTTATTTCAATCCATGAGGTTTCTTGCTTTTACCCTTCTGATTTTCTTTCCCACTGCCGCTGTGGGGGAGTGAGCAAGCAGCTGTGTGGGGCTTAGCTGTCTACTGGGGTTAAACCACAACAAGGGGTAGCGATTTTTTTTTAGTATTTTTCTTCCTTATTTGAAGAATCTATTGAAGGCATGAATAGAAAGTCCTAACAGGATAGAAAACTAATTTCTTAGTCTCAGGCTTCTAAGATTTAAATAAAGACAACAGATGCAATAGTTGACATTGCAGCAGGGAGCATAATGGAGATTATGGGTGCCACCCATACTGTGACTGCTAAATTAGTGATGTGCAGATATTAGACAGTATTACATTATTGGATAATCATTTTCACCTAGAGACCATATAAAAACAAGAGTCTGTAAAAGCAGTAAATTATAGAATTCCTACTCAAAGTATTTCATATTTGGAAAAATATTCCAAATTTCAGCGGTTTGTATACCACATAGTCTTTCTAAGGGTCTTAAAGAATAATGTTAATCACAAATCTAGTAGTAAATTTGCAGATTCCCTAGCTTTTTTATCAAGTTTCATAAAATTTTAGCAGCATGCCTTCAGACTGTAATGGAAATAAATAATCTGAAGCCAAGAATTACAGGTGGGAAGTAACACCTTCTGCTTTATCTTAAACATGAAGGAAAAGAAACAAAATTCAAGAATCTCAGCTTGGGTTTGAAAAAGGTATCCTTTTGCTTTATGTTAGTAATATTTTCCTAATGATGGTGACTGTAAGATTAGTCAAAAACCATCTTTAACAAAGGAGCTTCAATGTACTTGTACAAACTTAAAGCTCCAGAACTTTGCTTGAGATACTCCAGTAAATTGGGACTGGCATCAAGCTGTCACTCCAGAAGCACACAGGTATCCCATAAGTCCATATTTGCCTCTATTGTGTGGGTATATTTTAAGCTCTAAGTGTTATCAAATGTTACTAGACACCTGTGTGTGGACACAAGTTGATTTAGGTCAGATTTCCGTTAAACTTAATCTGAGTTTAGATAACCTATAAATAAACTGAGGTGTCTAAAACCTGGAGCTGCATCCCAGATGGAAATTCTGGCTTAATCTAAGAGATGTAGAGACACTGAAGAAGTAAAAAATGAACTTTTAAAAACATATTTTCAATTATGCTTTGGTTATTTACTTACCTTCAGATATTTTCTTCCATTACTGAAAACTGGTAATCTATTGCTCTGAAATTTAGCAAATTCTGAAATTGGTTCTGGGTAATCTGACACATAAGAAGGCATATTTCTCACGCACTTTACCTCACGTACTCACGTACTTTACCACCAGGGAAGGTATTTGGATTAATCTGAGATTTAGTATCACAGGAATAAGTGGTGAAAATTTTGACTGATCTTCAAAACTGGAAAAAAAACTCTATGGGACATAGCTATTTGTGGAAAGCACATCTGAGTCTGAGGAACCACAGTTTGTGATTCAATATATAACCCTATGATATGATATGTGTTCTGTTTACATACAGATTGCCTTCATACTAATTAAGAAGTCTCTGTGAATTAACACCAATAACATTTTTTTAACCCAAACAGATCTTAGAATACACAGAAATCTTGTAAGGGCTTACTTCTTCATGCTTTTTGCCACTATTCTGTAGCAACAGTCTGACACTAATATAATGGACATGTGTGAAGAAACTAAGTGGTTGATATGAATGATGCAGTATGATCAAAGATGGAAAGAGTAACCAGTTGTGAGTAAATTACATACTTTCTTCTGTACTTTATTAATAGTACTAACTTATTTACTAATCTTCAACTCAGAAACAAAGTTTAATTTAGAATTCTTGAATTATTTGAAAGAAAATGTAAGGAAGTAATTAGCAGATTAGTTTCTCTTGAGAAACATTTAAATCACTTCTAAATAGATCATGATGTAATTTTCCTAATAAAAAATATTTAATTATAAACTATCAGTCAAATTCAGCAGGCTTCTGTGTGTAACACAGAGTCTCTGAAGACTTTTTAGAATTTATGACTTCAGCATCCATTGCATCTGTATTCTGATAGGTAAAGTTCTCACTTATGATTATATGTACACAGCCAAATAGCATTTTTGCCCTTACAATTAATTTAATTCAGCTTCATTAATTTCATTTTTCCCTTTGGAATTCCAGATGCAATTCATTAAAAAATTGCCTATGTAAATAAATGTGTATGAAATCAGAAAAAAAAGGGTTTTGATGGCTGATATGAAATAAAAACAGAATACAGGTGGCAAATTTTTATGCAGAAGAAACAAACAAAAAAAATCTGGTAAAATCTACAGTTGGAGTCAAGTATGCTAGGTCATTTCTACCACCTGAGATCTTTTTGAAGAACCCCTTATACAAGAAATATCTTAAATGCAGTGAGAGGGGGAGGTCAGGGGTGATAAGCTGAAGCATTTATTACGGTAGTCATGTGAGGACCTTAGCAGCAACTTACTCACAAGTATAATTTCACAGTTTTTACTCATAAGAAACCAGTTCTTCACTTTTTCTTCCTTTGGGATGTTTGAAGAGAAATGCAGTGGCATTGAGTGAGACACAACAAGGGGATATTTGCAAGGAATTTAATGGCATGTTTACTCTGGATATGCTCTTTTTGAAAATATGTTAATCCTAGCCACACTGAAAAATACTGAAGTACCTACAGTCCAAACAAAACCTTCCATAGTTTTGTTATCAAATATAACTTGTTGTCCTATGATCTTTCTTAACAGTACCCTTTTTGATTCTTTTATTGGAGAAATTCGGTTACTGATTATATATTTAGTTTAGTAAAGAAATGTTAGGGTACGTTTGAAACCCAGCAACTAGTAAATTATTTTCTTTTTGGCTAAGAGAGACAATATAAAAATCATAAGTATTAAAAAAACATGGTTATTTTTTCCTTACTTTAATATCCACACAAATAATAGGAGAAAACCCACGTACTTTAACAATTTCTGGTTCAGCTTTGTCATACATTTGTTTTCTGTTTCTATCAGCCATGACTCACTTCACTGATAATGTGTGATTCTCCTGTGATTTCCATCTTGCATAAAGTGACACATATTGACCGTGGGTGTTTAAAGAATACTGATACTCTTTTCAGTTTTCAGCTGTTACCCACATGGTGTTCCTGTGGGTTTTTACATGCCACAGCTTGTTTACTGAGGAGGCACTGCATTTTTCCACTCAAAAATGTTTTGAAGAAGAGTGATAGATATATTTTCTTAATTCTCAATGCCCTTCAAAGGTGTGTCCTACTTCCTCAATATCTAGGATCAATTGTTTTAAAAGTTAGTAGACTGCGTAAATGCTATTGAGGACAAAATAGTGATCACACGTGGTTGTATATCTGATATCATAAAGACTATACTAAACATATCTAAAGGAGATCAAGAAATAAGTATAGCATTGTTTATCTAAAGAAAATTGATTTATTATAGTTCAGTCTGTTTTGTACCCAGTTCCATGCTGTGCTTATGGTTTTCAAACCTATCACTGCACAGTCTACAAGTATCAGCAACTGCACCATAATGAAACAGTATTTCATTACCAGTCTTTTTTATTTTATTAATGTTACTTTGCCTACAAAATGCACCCTGGTTATAACAAGCATGTTCTCTCTCTCTTTTTATGTTTGTTTGTTTGTTTGTTTGTTTTTTAGGGTTTGTGTGTTTGTTTGGGTTGGTTTGTTGTTTGTTTGTTTGCTTGTTTAACCTTTATTGGTTCTTGACAGGCTTGAAAATCCTTGGAAATCCCTAGAATGACTTTGGATGCATCCACACTTCCATAATGCATGAATGTGCCACTCCATCCATCCCTAAGCTGCAGCAAAGGTCTCAAGTACGTTGCAGGTCGGTGGCCTTTTCCACATGTATAGTTTCTTCATACATGGTAAATGAAGACTGCTCAGAATCCTTTGGACATACATCTGAAAAGAAATGTGGAACATATTCCTTCAGCTCAGGAAAAAAAAGAAAAAAAAGGCAAAACACCAAACAACACAAAACAAAAAAACCCAAACCAAAACAAAACCCCAACAGCAAAAAAGCCCCACAACCTCATCCCTAAAACCCAAACTGCCTTTACATCTATGATATCAGAGAACTTCTTTTCATCTTTTTTTTTTTTTTTTTTTTTACTCTTCCCATATGTTTAAATCAGAGTTGGAAATGCAAAACTTCAAGGAAAACAAATAGAAATATTCAAACTGCTTGCTTCTTTTGCTCTTTGTAAAAAGACAACTCATCACTTTTCAAAGGTGTTCTAACAAAACAAAAAGACAGTTTCTGTTCCTGGTGAGAGCAAGGAAACAATTTTGAGAACAAACAGATGCGAAGATAAAATAAGCTCAGCTCTGAAAAAAATTAGGCAGCAGGGAACAACAGGATAATTTTTTAAAATAGCTGGAGGTAAAAATTAATGTAGATGTAATCAAAGTGATTAGAAATCAATAGCATGCAATAAAAGAAGAATTTAGTGTAAGCTATAAGTCCTTCTAAGAAAAGAAAATTAAAATTAAAAAATAAAAAAATTTGACCAGAAATTTTGTAAAATGTCTTTAAGATAAATCAGTATAACATTCCTGAAATCACATGTTAAGTGTCTTGCCTTGTTTCTTACATGTAAAACAACTACTCCACTGCCAAAAGATTTCTGACATAATTGTAAAATTAGAAACAGATTGCTGATATTAGTCTTCTGTGACAGGAATCGTAGCCACAGCAATTGCAAAGAGTTTCTTTTTAAAAGTTAATTGAAAACGCAGCTTGATGCCATGTAAGTTTAAACACAGAAACTCAGTGCATTAAAATATAGAATAAATATATTCAAATATTCAAATTGTGTTTCATATTGCCAAAGTAAGGAAGAATGGAGTATTTCCCTAATTAAATAAATACACAAACAAAACCTCCACCTCCTCGAGGGAACAAAAGATAATGTATTATCATTTCTTATTCCATTTAAATCATTGTAAGTAATCATTTCACTTGTATGTTGAAACTTGTTTCTACTGAAAGACAACAATACTGTGGTATCCAACATCTTGGGAGACACCTTTAGATATCTGTCTTACAAAATGGGGATGATGCCCACAAGATTCCCTATTTTAGGACATTCCAACCTCACCTTTGTGTGGTTGGCTTCTTCTTACCACACCTATTATCAGGAGCTCCTTGGGAGAGTTTTATATTTTTCTGCAAACTATACAGTGTTCAACAGAATGGCACTATTGTAGCCCATTTTGCAGAGTGTTGCCTGCACAGAAAAACAGTCTTAGATATAGAAATGTTAGTTAGTTCTTGTCACTTAATTCTGTTTAACTAACCTGAATAAAATCTGTTTAACTGGGACTTCTGTTATCTGACTGCTTTCTTATCAAAAAAGGATCTCCAGGGAGCCTACTATAGCTAATAATTTATGTTTTGAATTGAAGGTTGGTGGTTTTGGTGGTGTGAAATTAGCTATAAATCAAGGATTTATTTTTTTTTTAAATTCATCAGTTACCATTTTTTGTAAGAGAATTTTTTGTAAGTAAGAATATTTGTTGCCTTGCAAGTGAACCACTAACAAAAAAAGTAAAAAAAAACAACCCATGCCTTGATTCCTTCAGCTTTATGATTTGAAAGTTATTGCTTAAAACCAGCTGAATAGTTAAAATCCAAGAGAACAGACAATGCCCCTTCAAAATCTTTAAAAATTGAAATGCCTTTTTTTTAAATTAAACCCCCTAATACATTTAACTCTTTTATCCCAGCTCCACCTGCTCTGAAGTGAATGTGTTGCTAGCAAACAAAGGAGGTTTCTATGACTGAAATCTCTTACACAAAATAAATTCTTGTAATCTTCCATCTACTAGTGTGTTTGAGTCATGTAATTTTCACAACCTTGTTCAGAGGTTGAAGGTGAAACTTACATTCAAACATTCAAAATCATGATATTAATTTATTAGATTTATTTTTTTAATGCAGTAGAGATAGAAAGTTGACGTCTTGCATTCTAATGCCATACAATTTTTTAGAAATATAAATGGCTATTTATCTTCCTTAAGTTTTCTAGAGGATGACTTAATATTTACTCATAATAATAATATTCATAATAATAATACTATAATATTATATTATATTATCACTGTAATAATAATAATACTCATGTATTTGGGGGAAAAATATTGTCATCTATTTCACTAATAAATGACAAAGAATTGAAAAACAGAAGAAGAAGAAGAAGAAAATTGAAAAAAGGAAGTCCTAGCCTTCTAAAAGCAATATTTGGGAAGAGAAGTGAGGGAAAAAAAAAATAAAAAAGGAAGAAATAAATGGAGGAAACAACTTATTTTCCTGTATAAAAATCCTTTCATAGATACACTTGTCCAAAATGGTAAAGGAAATATTGAAGCAAAGTGAAAGATAACTGGGAAAACATAAAATCAAATGCCAGATATTGAGACCTGTTACCATTAATCTGCATTTTGTGCAATTGTTAATCTTAATTTGATTTCATGGCTATTTCCAACAAAATAATAATAAATCTTTTTGGAGAATGTTCCTGCAGTGACATTACCAAATTTCTGCTGAGTGACAACTGTGCTAGTGGATGGAAAGATTGAATTTTTTTGTTCAACACATATTTCATTTTTCAATGCATTTTAGTTGCATTCAGCATACTTTCCACTAAGCATGGAATTTGAACTTCTTTTAATGAAGCTCTTTCTGAAACTTGTTGTTAGTATCATCTAGAGAAATATTAATTAATCATTTTCCTAGTATTAAAATTAAAATAATACAGTAATTTGTATACAGAAAATCTGTAATGGGTGTACATATCATCTGAACTAATAAGCATACATAAAATAAAGTTTAAGTATAAATCAGTCATGACAAGGGTTTTATGGGTTCCATTATGTGCCTAGACTAAGGTAAACAAAATGTTTTGCTGGGTCAAAGGCTGCAGGGAACATTCTTTAAATATGACACCAACTGAGCAGTTAGTTGAATGCATGAAACGAGTGGAACTGGAAAGCTTTTTTGCTCATTCCTAGTCAAATATATGGAATATAAAAATATTCCTATAATTTTTATCAAGACTTTCAACATTATTCAAAGCCCATCGAACTCATTGAGAATCTCTCCACTGTCTTTGTGTTTTGGATCTGTTTCCATACTAGCATTGTATCATTGTTGCTTCTCTGATGATGCATGGGTGTCAAATTCTTACACAAGAATTGGGGCAGGAGGGAGAGGGGGAGGAGAGGTTAGTGTTGGTGGGAGCAAATTAAGTAAAGCTTGCTGCTATGACCAGTATTCAAACAAGAAGAAAAGTATAGAAGCATAGGAAGCACAGCTATCAAGTGCAGACCAAGTGAAAAGAGCTTGTATATCTGAATATCTTGATCCTGCTCTTATCTGCTCAAAATGGAACATTTTCCAGGCTGCAAGTAGTGCAGGTGCTGCTATATGTTGATGTGTATAACTTGATGAGGAGGTGCTTACTTTTCTGAAAGATAATGGCAGATCTATAACAAGAGAAGATGACTGCGTTTGATTGATTGTTACTAGTTATGGCTGGAATTAACTTCCAGATAGAGCTTTCAGGAGTATTTTTGTTTAATTGCTTGCTTGTGTTATCATTTTAATGATAATGCACTTCAGTCTTTCATGAGCTGAACCCAGCCGTGATTAGCAATTTAACTTCCTAAGTAATGGAGAAGAAACAAAAGAAGTCAGCAGATCCTGCACAAGGTGGCGAATAAATAAATTCAGTCTTAGCACCAGTTGACATTAGCATCTAAAACAATAGCACAAGAATTATAATCGTCTCAGTGGAAAGAACACCTGGAAAAATGTAATGAAGGGAAAAACCCACCCTGCTATTTTGTTTTGATAACTTCTGTGACTTGGTCACAGAAGACCTCTGCCTGCCCAACCCAATGAAGCAAGCTGGCATGTGGAATACTCTGCAGATGGAACAACAGCAGGGACTCTCTTGGTTTCCTGCGGTAGCCCAGCAGTTCTGGCAACTAGCAACAATGCTCTCCACCCTCCACAGGCCTTATTGGCCCTCTAGGGTTAAATGTTATTACCAAAGAATTTCTATCTGCTTTTTCCTTTAGCATGCTCCTGCTTTCTCTGGGTTGCTGATCTTCTTGCCATGTACACCCAACTCCGTTTTCTGGTTTTGTACTTTACCATAGAAACATAATGCCACAGTAAACTATGATGTATTTTGAATTCTCCTTACTATCACACCTTCATAACAGAAAAACCATTATGTAATTAAAACAGTTGAATATCATACAGAATGTATTGAGGGAAAATAAATCTAAAGTACACATATTTCTTAAAAGTATCGTAGATTATGAGATCATATAATATGATGTGGACCAGTAACAGCTTTAAAGGTATAAATTTAAATCTGGAAATTACTACATTTTTCTTCAGAGAAGTTTCAGAGAAAAACTAAACAGAGTAAATTATTTTGCAAGGCCTATTAATGACGAATTAATATTCAATTTTCTGGTCAAATAATACCTCACACAATTCAGATGTAAAAAGAACTGATGGCTTTGTATTTTTTGTACATGTTAGATCTGTCTGGATACAAATGTAGAAGAACCAGCTGTGTTATGCCATATGATGTCAGGACTGCTGATCCCAGTCATTCTAGGATTGCAGTGTTCTGAGTTGCACTCTTAACAGGGCACTGAATTTGACAGCTCATAATCTGGTCTCTATTATGTTTCCTAGACATCATATATATGAAGTAACTTACATGAGATATTTTAGGATCGGTTCTCATACTGTAACTTTTTTTCACCTAGTTCATGTAGATATAAACATCTACATGTAGACATCCAAATTTTGACCTTTTAATCTGGAATTGAATCCCACTCACCATGTCCTTATTTCCTTCAGATTAAAAGAATAAATATTCAAGTTCAAGTGTGACAGATGGTACATCACTATGCACTACAGTTGTATATAGCGTTGCAAAAATCCATGAAGATTTTATTAAGACATCCTACGATACTGTTATGGAAACCCCAGATAACAGATGAGAAGCAGAACAAGCACTCACACTCTTGGTAAAAGAAATGCATATAAGCAGGGATCTGCATGATAAGATAGAGTGTGACTATCTGTTTTTTAGAGAATTTCTGGCCGTATGGACAAAATAACTGGTTGCAAAAAAATAATTCTGATATCTGAGACACTTTAAAGATGTGAGGAGGTGTCCCTGCCTGTGGCAGGAAGGTTGGAACTCAATGATTTTCAAGATCCCTTCCAACCTAAACCATTCTATGATTCTATGATTTATTTCATTTAGCAACTCTCCTGTGCAGCTTCTGCATAGCTGTAATAGGGTACATGGTTTCAAGAAATATTTAAGTAGACAGATATATAGATATAAACTGAAAGTCCTTCTGATAATTAACTACGTGTTCCCTTGAGACCTGTGGCACAATGTAGGCAATAGGAAAGACCTGGGGATTAAGCAAAATTCTGAAGATCTCCCTAGATTCTCCCTCGTATTATCCCCTGCCCTGTACTAGAGGTTACCTAAAAATGTTTCTCAGTCTTCTTTTATGAATTACTTTCCTTGTGTTCCTGCTATTTCAGGATATTCTACCAATAATCCTTAGCTGTGGGTACTAGTAGAGGGTAGAATAAGCTATGTTTGATTTTATATACAGCAGACATTCCAGTAATTATGTGTAGTATCACTT
The DNA here is from genome assembly GCA_013398815.1 of Ibidorhyncha struthersii. Classification (NCBI taxonomy): domain Eukaryota; kingdom Metazoa; phylum Chordata; class Aves; order Charadriiformes; family Charadriidae; genus Ibidorhyncha; species Ibidorhyncha struthersii. The sequence continues at coordinate 120,939 of VZSZ01008128.1, forward strand.
CTCCATTCAGACCATATAAGTTGCTGCTTTGTTATAGGTAATGACTGTTAACTGCTTATAGTGGGCCTCAAGGATGCAATTCTCTCAAGATGTGACATTTGGTGAAAAAGGAGGAAAGAGTACAAAGCTGGTGAAGTTTTCCATTCTGGGTGCACAAACAAGTTAATTTTGAGAAAGAGGCTATCAGCTCTGAGAAGCCATTAGTGGTTAAAGGGGTACTAATACACGGGGGAAAAAAAAAAAAAGAAAAAAAAAAGAAAAAGTATTTATAGAATCATAGAATGGTTAGAGTTGGAATGGACCTTGAAGATCAACTAGTTGCAACCCCCCTGCCATGGGCAGGGACACCTTCCGCTAGACCAGGTTTCTCAAAGCCCCATCCAACCTGGCCTTGAACACTTTGAGGGATGGGGAATCCAGAACTTCTCTGGACAACTTGTTCCAGTGTATCACTACCCTCAGAGTAAAGAATTTCCTCCTAATACCTAACCTAAGTATACCCTCTTTCAATTTAAAATCTTTAACCCTTGTTTTATCATTATACTCCCTGATAAAGAGTCCCTCTTTAACACTCGTTTTGCCAAAACTGTAGAAATCCAAATCCTTTGAATGAAAGAAGGACACATCCTTAATGCCAAAATTAAACACAATAAACCATTTTTAGTCAGCTTTATTCTGAGTAGGACATAATGCATGAGAAAAGCATGACATCGCACCCTGGATGCATCTTCATTAACAACTAATAAAAGGCAAAGAGAGAAGGACCAGGGGTTGATCCACTGTAACTCCACACATTCACAACCAGATGACAACCTTACCAGCAATGATGCTCATGTCAGCTGTTGGTCTGAGGCATGGACCCCACACACACAGACAGCAAAGTGCTAAATAACTGAATGTCCCCACTGCAAGAGGAACATTTCTAAAGGTCCCGCAGTGCATAGCTTCAGCCCTGGTACTACATGTCAGGAAACCATTGTAAGTGCACCAGTGAGTGACACACTGGAGTGCATAGCAAATACACAGCTAGGGAAATTAGTGCCACAAAGAAGATTTCCTGCATGCTATAACACAGTATAGATGTACTCTGTGAAGAACTGGAGAGTGCCAGTCTTGTAGGACAAGTTGTGGTTCACATGTCAGCAAATACCATGGACTGCACATGGAAAAGAGTACTACCATTTAACCGGTTAGTAGAGAGGGAGGAAATGACCAGCTGTTAGCCAAAACCACTCCCTGATAGCAATTCTTTTATAACTCTGTCAACTTAAATTTGAAATACGAACTTAAATTACTCCTGCTAATATTTTGCTATTCAGTCTCCTTGTTTTCCTTGGTTTGCTTTGTTTAGCTTGGTGTTCTTCTTCATACAACTAATTCTTTTTCCCAGCCTTAAAAGTACATCTTTTTAATAGGACTTTTCATTTAAACAATTTTATGTCTGTACTACAGAGATCTATTCACCAATTCAGCTGGAGAAATGTTAAAATTATCATCAGAATCTATTTTCTTCAGGATCCTCCTGGGAGCACTAAGACTGACAATAGACCTCACAAAAACAGCAATATATTCCAGAGCTATTTATTCCTTCTGCTTCGTTCTTGCTAGGAACTGTTCATCTGATCTATCCCCTGAGCAGAGCATCTTGAAGGACCTCTTATGTCAACTAAAAAGCAAAAGAATATCAAAATAAGACTCTTGTACAAGTTTTGCTAATAGTATAATTCCATATATAACACCTTTTTTGCTATGTTCTATCCATTTTAATTTTGTATGGCTTTGATTCCCTAACTTGCTAATCAAGTAGGTTTAAATACATTAGTATATATCATCACCTTGGTTTGTACTGGGATTTAGTCAGAGTTTTTATTTGAATTGATTGAATTTAAAACTAAGACAAAACTTCTTATTTTTACTGAGGCACGTTACGTCCTCTGCTGCATGAATTACTGACCTTGTGCCATCCATTTATCATAATCAACAACACACACTTTGATGGAAACTGATACCAGACTCCCAGTGATGAAACTAAAGCAGTTCAAGATAGAAGACACAACACTGTACCTTCTTTTCAGCACTAAAAAATAATAAATGCTAGTCCCTTCACTTATAATGGATTCTCATTATAAGAATACATTGTTGTTCTTAAGCAATTAACATTCATCTCAGCTTTTGACCATAACAGAAATCTGTTTCCTCTGTCAGTGAAACACTTAAATTTTCTGTAGGTTTCTAAAATGAAGGACATATTGTTATGGTTTTCAGAACAAAACAAGGAGATATCTTTAGTGTTTTTTTTCTTCCTTTCACTTGTAGTGTTTGTAAAATTGTCCGTTTCAATTGTTCAAAAAGTTTTTCCAGCCTTCTAAACAACATCGGACACCAGTTTTCTCTGAAAGATTTTGAAGTTGTTTATATTCAACACAAGCATTCCTCACTACCCTTCTGTCTCTCCACAGGCTTCATAAATGCAGGGCTGACATTATTTATTTATTGCTTGACATCTTTTTCCCTAGAACTTTTCTGTATAAATACTCACATTTAATGAATTTTTGTTTTGATTTGAACTTAACTCATTCAGCATTGCACACTTCAGAGTTATACTTTTACATTATTGGTAACATGCCATTTGTATGATACAGTGTTTCTCTTATATTATATTTAACTTATTAAGTGATTAAATAACTCATAACTTTGACAAAAGTAGCTCAGTGCCCCCGATATTTTTTTTAAGATTTTTCTTACAAAATCATTGGTTGTTGTTTCTATTCTAACATCTTAAGAAATGTCTGCATTCTTTTTAATGGATTTGGAGACAAGTCTAAATACAATATTTCTATTTAAAGATTATTTTAGTTCAATCAATAAATATATAAGTGATATAACCATAAGATATATAAAACTCCTGGAATAACCATGATCAGTTTCCAAACTGTATTGGTAAAATAGTTTCAAACAGCGTAAAATAGCTTCAGATCTAAAATTGCCAGCATTTTGAGAATATTTATCATGGACCTTTGTTTCAGGCCATTATTGAACTACAGGCGTTTGCTCCATCTGGATTATATACATTTACACAATCCATTAGTTCAGGGTTGTTTGCCTCTATCAATATACTTCAAGATTAACTTTATTAAAAAGAAATGTGCTTGACATCTTCAATTAATGCCTTCTGAGATCACACAATTTCATTTCACTTCTTTCAAAATATTATCAATGTATGCAAAGCTTTTACATTACAAGCTAGCATAATTGGTTTTCCTTCATGAGATGTTCTATATTTCAAAGTTAATTAGTGCTACCACCATACATGCTGTTTCACTTGCTTTATTTTCTAATTTGCATGGGAGGGTGCATCGTATTTTGATGTAACTAGTCTAAACAGCTTCCAGAGAGGTCCCTTCCTGTGTATTGTACTTCTCATGGCCTTAGAAATGTTAACACAATCACATCCATCCTCATTAGGATGGGGGAGGGGGAGGGCTCAATCAAAAAAGGTTGTTTGGACTAAACAGATGTATCCTGTGAGAATCTATTATATATGCAAAAAAGATAGCAGAAAAATCAAACCAGTTTATTTTGATCAGGTCACAAACTCTCTTTGACCATACCGAGATGTTTTGTTATGCTAATGTTTAGCCACTTGAAAATGACTGTGGGTTTTGTCTTTTCATGTGACATTAAAAGTTGAGTTGGGGGAGCAAAATCAATTATTTTATGTTCATTGAAAAGAACCGACCTTGTATGTTACCTTTTTCAAAATGAAAGGGTTTTTTTTCCTGAAATTAAGTTTAAGAATCACCCTGTAATGATTTGAAGAAATATTTTTTTAATTAAAAATATAAGGATTTTTTTTTTTTCATGAAATGTATGCATATGGGTATTTATGTGTATGTATATATAAAAAAACACTAGAAATGTTTTAAAGTCTGTTTTCATTACTTTATTACTTTTGGGTTACATCTCTAAATCATGTAAAAAACATTCTTTAAGTATGTCTTTAAATGTCAGACAACCCAGTAGAGACCCTTGTTTACACTTTTTTTCCCACAATTTTCCTTTATATACTAAAAATACCCACTCTTTTTATTTGCATATTGTTATTTTATAAGCGTTAATATAAGCACAAAATTCTTTAAAATCTTGATTATGACTTGGATCTTGTACCGATTTTTTTTCTCTCTCCCATTCAAGATTTATTTCTTTTCATTTGGAATTTTGAGAGCTTTTCTAAGGCCTTAAAAATTCTCTCTGGTGTGTTCTATTTGAGTAAGTAGGCTGGATCTCTTCAGGTGTTTAAACTGTAAACTTCTTGTCTCAAAATTCAATCTGCAAGTTGTATTGACATGAATCCTTGCAGTAATTTCTATTAGAAAATGCATTGTTCTAGTTCCCTATTATGTAAAATGTAAAGAATAACCAGAAATTAAGTTAAGAACAAATTTTGCAGAATGTTTAAGATTACTTTTGCAAAAAATTACACAAAAATTTTAGAAATATGGAAAGTAGATGGTCTTAGCCTCATTTCATCTAGGTTCATCATCTGTTTTATTCTTGCTTGGAAAACTATGTACATTGCCAGATGGAGTAGCTTTATGCTCTAAAATGTATAACATAAAATACAGCTTTAATGTGTGGAACCTGAACTTTCATGAATATAATATTTTGTATTTACTTTCCATTTTCTTTCAAAGAATTGATTCATATATGAATCATCATTAATTTCTTCCTTCTCCTGAACATCCATCCTCTCCATCCCCTAAACATGCAAATTGATCCTACTTGTCAGACATGCTTATTAAATGCCTCTGGCTTTCTGGAACTGTAAGACATTTGATCAGAAAATGAAAACACTGGCATGTAGCTGGCATTGTTCTTTCTAGTTTAGCTGGCTTTTGTACAACATTCACATTAGCTTTGTTCCCACAACCTCAAATGGAATAATATTGGAAATGCATGATGTATGGAGGAAGTTTGAGGGAAAAGTGCCAAATGAGAGGACCACCTTGGGGCAGATATCCGCACTGCAGCCTGTGGAGTACCCACATTGGAGCAGTGTTTCTCTGAAGGACTGTATCCTGTGGCAAGGACCACATACCTGAGCAGGGGAATAGTGTGAGGAGTAAGGGAAGGCAGAAATGAAGTGTTATGACCTGATCAGAAACACCTTTTCCCATCCTCCCTGGACTGGTTGGAGATGGAGAACTAGAGGAGCTGGGAATTAAGGACTGAAGATGAGCCTGGGAAGAAGGCAAGGGTTGAGCGAAGATGATTTAGTTTTTCACTTAGTTTCTCACCATCCTACTCTTTTTTTAATTGGCAATAAATTAAATTAATTTTCCCTAAGTCAAATCTGGTTTTGCCATGATGGTAATCATTGAGTGATGCTCCTGTCTTCATCTCAAACCATGAGCTTTTCCATCTTACCTTCTCCTTCCATCCTGTTGATCAGGGGGAGCGAGAGCACAGCTGGGTGGGTGTCTGGCAGCCAGCCAAGGTCAACCCACCACAAATATACTCCTAACACTCAATAAAGTACGGTTCCAATGCCAAGTGGAACTTCTATGCAGTAGTAATAATACTGGAAAATCAGAGGAGTAACGATGGAGCATGTGTAAAGAATAACAAGCTACAATCGTATTAAGTTTAATAACATTTGACTAGGCTTCTTGGTGGTTAGCAGGTAGATAATAATTTTACGGATGCAAGGAAAATAACTTGAGGTCCTGAGTTTCAGTTAAAATATGTACAGAAATATGCCAGTAAAAATATCATTAATCAAATTCTAGATGTTTATATGTACAAAATTTTTCACTGTGATGGTTCGTGTCCTAAAGGTTATTAACAGTAGTGTATACTTTTCAACAAGTGCTTTAAAGTATCTCAGGAGGAGTAAATTAACATAATTACACTTTTAAGAGGTTGGAGACGTAGCAGCTTTGAATGGAATCAGAACAGAGGATAATTTTAACTTCTACCTTGTACTTTATTCAGCTTCTTGGCAACTAAGATTAACCAACATAAATGAATTGTAAGTAGCTATAAGGAGCATCTCTCTCCCCCCTCCCTCTCTCTCCCTCTTCCTCCTCCTCTTTCTCTCCCTCAGGTCACCATCTAAGTTACACTTCTCTCCTCATATTTTTTGAATTTGTCCTGATATATAGATATCTATTTTCAGTCTAACACCACCAACATTTTCCCAAATTTTTAAAGAGCTGTATATTTAAATGAGTTTTTAGCGACATGATTCTCCATCTGTTTCAAAATTCATATAAAAATATTTTTTTTTTGTCTGCTTCTCAATGTTTGCCTCATTTTGCACTATTTCACTATAGCTATAAAGTAGATATATGTTATAATTTATTTGGGGTGTTCAAAACAAAATTACTTTGGGATTTATCTTATCTAACATTATCATATTTTGAATTTCTGATTTAGCTTTTTTTTTCCCCCTAGCTATTATTGTATAAATTGCAGTCACTTTCTCAGTTCCCTTTGTTTTCAGCTGTTCTATACTGGGCTTTGGTTATTTTTTAAACATTAATTTCAGTTCTGCTCTCGTTACTCCTAATATATAGATGAGACGGAATTCTTCATACTGAAGAACTTACACAGAATGAAAACTTACCCAGTGCATTCACTTTTCCTTTTTATTTAGTTTTAAAATGGTTTAGTAATAGAATCTAGTATTGCTTTTTTGGCTTTAATGAGTCAAAAGTTCTATTGACTGTAGTAAGCATTTTGCCAGAGTATTTGGAGACAGCTGTAGCTTTTAACAGATTGGCATTGGAAGTGCTGAGTCAGGGACATTCTGCCTCATGGATTCCTGTACTTTTAATGTGTATTTAAAACAGTTTTTGATGCAAGGGTATTCATGCTCAGGTAAGTAGTCAGAAAAAAAAACGCCAATGTCTTTATCACTGTAGAGATGTATTTCCTGACTACCCCAGTGGAGGTTCAACTTTGATGAGCTCTGCAGAGTTTATGAGGTCTGCAGATGCTCCTGGGTAGGACAGTTAGAGTGTTGACTGGAAGGTAGTCATGTGCAGAGAGAAAAGTCAAGACCTCTTACGTAGTCATTGAGATAATATAACACTAGTCTTAGCCAGAATAAATCAGAAAATTACAATTCATACAACAGAGTCTAATTTGCTCAGGAGTGAGATTCTAAACAAGTTTAGGCACCAATGCCCAAAGGCCAGGCTAGCAACTGCATGACTAAAAATAAGATGTCCATTTGTGTAGACAAGCTGTGTGAGCAATTACTGTTACTGTAGAGTCAGACCTGTAAACCATAATTCGTATGTCAGTTTTGGCCAAAATTGTGAACCCCACTCTAGCATTTCGTATTCTTCTTTGATTGCCTGCTATTTTGAAAAACACCCCCCAGATTTTTTGATCAAGTAGAACAGTTAATGTAATTAATCTGATGTCTTATGCTGTCATACTATTATCCCAGCAACAGGGTTTAACATAATCTTACTATAATAATAAAAGAAAAAACTTGTATCACTGTGATGCTTATTGAGCATTCACAAACAATAATTTTTTTCAACTATTTGGTTACTGTAGTGCTATGTGTTTCCTTACCTGTCAAAAATATAGCTGCCTCAAGAACTTTGGAAAACTGATACTCATTCAAACTCACATTTATTTGCAAAAGCATCACACATTGAAATAAGCCTCAGATAGAAGATCTGTCACTCTTTCATGTACTCTTCTTGCTGGAAGCAAAAATCCACTTTTTTTGGTAGCCGGAAGAAAGTTGTGGCAAGTGGACTTGCCACTTGTCTTTATCAAGTGAACGATAAAGACATAAATAGAGGTAACCATTAAAGAGGACACATAACTTCTTTCAATTCCAGATACTGAATCACCTAGATATGTATCTAAAGTATTGTCATGAAAAATATGAGCCTGGTTTAGATGTCTTGACTGCCTGAGAGTAAAGTTTGTCCTCACATGTATTATTTTATATGCAATGCTAATTTATGTGCTCTGTGTAGGTGTTATGCTGCAGCTGTTTTCATGCAAACTGGTTAATTAAGAAATTGTTTTGTTTTGCATTGCTCCAGAAGCCTGCTACATTTTTTCATGGAACCCTGGTGTCCATGAATATTTTCAGTGTTTATTCAAGACCATTTTCTTAAAACTGAATTTTCACCTTTCCACAATGGTTCCTTATTATGGGTTTTAATGCAGACAAAAGCCAGGGAGGAAAGGGAGGAAAGCGGGGGATGGGGTGAGAGGGAGAGAGAGGGAAGGATAGAGGGAGGGAGGAGGGAGGAAGGAGGGAGGGAAGGAAGGAAATATTCTGGAAAATATTTGCATGAAAAAATTGTGCACTTGAAAAAGCTGAAGTATAGAAATAACAGTACAAGCATCTGCATTTTATGATTAGTTGATGGGGATGATAAAAAGGGTCAACATGTGTGCAATGCAGGTACTTATAAAGAACTGTGGAAGACAGCACTGAAAAAAAAGAAGAAAACAAAAAAAGGAATATGTGAACAACAGAATGGCAAAGCACAAAACCAAAAAATTGAGTTCAGCTTCCAGATGGACAGGAAATACTACAATTATTATACAAGGGTGAAATAATACTTTCAGAGCATTTTAGACCATACATTGAACCACGATTCAAAATATGGAGCTTAATTTTTCCTCAACAGTAGTGATGCTCTGGTAAGTTTGATTTGATATGTTTGGAAAGGGCAGGAAGGCTTTATTAAGGAATCAGATAAACTATTGTTCTAGGGAACATCGCAATATGTAGCTGATAAGTGTAAGAATACTATAACAAGTGTGAAAAAAATTTATTGCCTTAGATATACCAACATATTCTTTGTGAAAACTAGCCTTTTTCTGCTAATAACAGCAAAACAGTCTAGTTCTTGCTGAGAGAGAGAGAATGATAGAGACTGAGAATGAACTGGTGTAAACGTGCTATTTCCTCATAAACACAGGACAGGATCTTCGTTATGGTAGAGATCAGCCCCTGATGTTCATCTTGGTTACAGTCATATCTTTAGTGAAGAGTGCACTGAATTTAAGGATTTATGGCATTTCTAATTCATTTAAGTTAGGAACTGATTTCTGTGGCAGAAATCACTTTCAGAAAACAGATTTCCATAGAATATAAAGGTACAGTGACTTCTCTAGTGAAAAAACACTCATAATCAATAAGATTAAGGGACAATTTTAATATGTTTGAAGACTTTGAATTGTTCATAGATACCAATTAATCACTTCTAATGTAAACCTGCCAGTTCTACTAAAAAAATGCCACTCTCTCTCATGTCCGTATATGAAACTTGAGAAATACTTGATGTAGTTGCAACTACTTGATGAGCTAGGACAGAAGGGAAACAATGATTTTTTTGCTATCCCCTGCTAAGAATACAAATTTGCTTAACTTGTAACTTCCTCAACATTGTTATTAAGCAATTGTAAGTCATGCAATCTCCTTGTGAGTGTAATTTAGATTATTGTTTTCAGTGTCAGCTGAGCATAGAAGAATAAATCTTGGGTAAGAATTCTGGAAATTAAAACATGGACTTGCAGATAGGAAACCTCTAGCTTTCTTGATCAAGAGAATGTGTTCTCCGTAAGAAAATAAATGAATTTTACTCATAAAGAAGAAGAGTATCTTCATATAACCACCTATAAACAGGACAAATGATCTGGACTAGCATGAAAAAGTCAGATGACAAAAACCTAAAAGTTAGTAATATTGGTAATATCAGCAGTTCTGGAAAATAGAACAGGTGATCAAAAATATAGTAGGATATAACTGAGACAAATAGCATAGACACTGAGAACATTTGAGACACTGAAACACAAATGAAGAGACTCTAGCAATTATTTGCAGAAACACACAGTCTATAAACAGAATTACTACGTAATTTGCATCAGAGAGTCTGTAGCGGACACAAATAGAAAACCTTACTTAGGAAGAACTGAGAGTGAAAAAATACATTCTTACACTGAAAATCTAAGAGTTCTGACGCAAGTTTGAAGAGAATTTTGGGATAAACATAAAAGGTCAAAAAATGAGGAAATAAAAGGGTGGTTAATTTTAGACTCTTCAGGCAAAAGAAGGAAGTCAGTCAGTCTTTTATTCTAATCAGCTATCCAACAGACAGAATTTGCTAATAACAGGATTTTTAAATACCAAAGTATTCATTGGAAACCCCCTCATAGACACACAAAGAACAGTATTACTGTTGAACTCACTGTCTGATTTGAACTGTGATAGGTAGAACTAACATTTAAGAAGATGAATGAACTCGTGATATAGGCAACTATTCTAGTTTTTCTTTTAAGAGAGATTTGAGTGAAAACCTAGGAACAGATAAGAATTTAGGTGAGTGTTCTTATGAAATTACATAATTAAGTACTGTGAGACAAGAAAGGTATAAAGCACAAAAGGAAGAAACTGAATTTAGAAAAAAAATAAATTTCAGCAAACTTGTGAAACTGCTCAAGATAGTCTCAGAAATATAATAAAAGAATAAAGAAAGCTAGGAGAGCTGATCTGATAGAGCCCATACCAACTGCTCTGGAGAAAATTATCCAGATATTAATAAAATATAGAAAGTATGCAAAGAAAATATTTTGAATGGGTGACGTGAAAATCAAAATGGAAACATGTAAGAAGTTGGAAAGAAAACAAAAGGGAACATAACTAAAGCAACAAGAATAGTCATACAGGTAAAATCTGTAAGATTATTGTGCAAGATGCATTTTAATTAACAGGGATTTAAAGAGTAGCAAGGAAAGAATCTATCTATATAGTATAGTATAATTAAAAAGAAAACAAGATAAAGAGTCAGTAAGAAACATGATTAAGCAGAAGCACAGAACAAACAACAGCTAGAGACTGTGGCATCATTACTTTCTTTACTCATCTTCACTAATTAAAGACTAATTGTGATTAGGTCTTTGATAATACTAAACAGAAAACAGATGCTGCCTAGATTGGGAAAGGAACAAATTTTTTAAAGGATATATATGCATGATATAAATACTCTGTCAGTATGACCTGATGAAACTGACTCCTTAGTTTTTAAGAAAAGCTAGTCAAAGCAGGCTTTAAATGATTAGCAGTTGTCTTCCTTAACTTCTAGAGGACAAAGGAGATCTTGGAGGACTACAGAAAACAAATATGCTCTTAGCAAAGAGGAAAAAAAAGAGTACAAAGGACAACTGTAAACTATCATTCTCTGGAATGATTCGGAATGAGACTCAAGTCTCTGAAATTATTTGGAATAAATTACTAAAGAATCATTAGAAAATGTTTCATAAGAAACATTAAAAGACACAAAACTATAGCTAAGTATAGCTATAGCTGGCCAAGAAAAAGTCATATCCAAAATAATCTAATTATCTTCTCTAACAAATAAGCTGGTTTAGTGGATAAAGTGAAAGTAAATAAATATTAACTTAAGCAAATTTTATATTGTTAATATGTTGCTCTTCACTTCATATTCTAAGTAAATGTAGTAGGAATAGAAATATCCACATACATAGATGAAAAAATGGTTTCAAAAGAAGAGTTATAACTATTCACCATCAACTGAAAGGACACCAATATAACCTTCAAAAGATTTGCCTGGATGCAGTCAGTATTTACATAAGCAACAAATGGTATTCCTCTGAAGTGAGAAGTGTAGATGACATAAAGCTATGAGAATCACTGAGGTTTAGAAGACTGGAATTCAAAATTATCTTGATTGCCTGCAGAGATGGCATGATAACAAGATAAAAATTCATACAGACGTGTTAAAGTCTCTACCAACTAAAAGAAAACAAAATTAAAAAGGAAGGGAAATGGAACATGATAACATACTTCCAATGTATCACAGATTGTTATAGATGATTAATTGTTCTCCATGGCTTCTTGGAAAACAGCTTGAAGACAGTTGAATTTGAAATAAGGACAACTGAAACCAGAGATTACTAAATGTTGGCCATACAGTTGACTGGAAAGGACTGATGATAGGCAGTGTGGAATTTTCTGATATTATTTTTAAAGAGATCAGACAATATCTGGTACTGTCATCAAAGCATTCCTGTCCTTATCAGTGCAAGTGTTGAACTTAAACATCCTTTCTAGACCTACAGTTCTATAATTTTCTGCTCTTTCAATGGGCTGTTTTCTATGGGAATGTAGGCTTGGTGGTTAAGACACCAAACAAAAGAGGAAAACATCCACAACCATGCCCCGCTTTCTGTCCCACAAAAAAAAAAAAATAGTTACTCAAGAAAGATGAACCCCAAAGACAATTAAATGTCATTTGCTACAAAGCAGAAGATATTGATGAAGAGATCAAAGTGGACATCTTAGAAACAGTTAGTTCCTGCATGTTGTTTGATTGGGTTTGAAAGGGATTTTATATATTTTTTTAACATATTAAAGTGAAAAGTTTCCAACTTAAGAGAGAAAGAGGTAAACAGGACTGGCCTGGTTCACGTTTTTAAGTGGGATAAATTATTTAGTTGAGCATCAGAATATTCAGTTTTATTTTTCTAAGTGTCTTCATAGAAAATGAAGACAATATCTTAAATTTGAATGCAGAACTTGCTGATGGCAGTCAGACACTCACAGAAGGCTTACAGGAATTACTTTAATATCTGCTATTTAAATAATAGCTCAAATTGTGCAGAATTGTAAATAAAACATGAAGTACTTCATGAGAGGCCACAAGTCCCTCTTATAGTTGTAAACCTGTTGTGTCTTCTTTTGCCAGGCAATAGAAATGTTATGTGCTGATCTAGAGAGAAATAATTTTCCCATTCTTGTGTCGTGGTTTGGCCTCAGCCAGCAAAAAAGAACCAGGCGGCCGGTCGCTCAAGCCCCCCAGCTGTGGGGAAAACGGAAGAAAAAGGCAAACCTCGTGGGTTGAGATAAAGGCAGTTTAACAGAACAGCAAAGGAAAGAAAACAAAACAATAACATCAATAAAAGAATATACAAGCGCGATTACTGTACCTCCGCTCACCGACCAGACCCGGACAGTCCCTGCCCCCTCCCCCGACCAGCTCCCCGCCATCACCCGGGCATGGCTCACAGGGAATGGAACACCTGTGTCCCCTGCCGCATCCCTGGGGAAATTAACCCCATCCCTGCTGGAACCAGTACATCTTGGATTTTTTTTTAGATTTCCCAAATGCTTTTATGCAGCATTGGCCAGAAATTTGGAATAAATGCATTGCTGGTGGATTTTCTTACTGACTGACATGATTGTAATGAGGGAACATTCAAAGTTTTCAAGAAGGAAGAAAAAAAAAGGAAAAATAAAAAAAAAAAGAAGGCCTAACTCCAAAGTAGTTAATCCCCATCTCCCTCCAGTTTTACCCAGGTTTTACAACACCTGTACCTGATATAGAATAACCCACTTTTCTAAGTAATAATTGAAGATTTATACAAAACAGAAAAGCTCAAGCAGAAGAAATTGAGAGTCAGGTATTCCAAAATAGTCAAGTGCCTGCTTGGTAAAGAATGAGATTTAAGACAGAAAGAAAAGAGCTGAAGTGCATTTGAACACCCTAATCACATTGATGCCAGTGGCTTTAGAGCAAACAGGTGTGCAGTCAGCCAAATCATCCTTCCAGGCAGCCCAACCTTTATTCCAGTTTTTCTTTTACTGAAGTTTCATTCACAGTGTCGTATTCTTACAACAGCCTTATTATTCACTAACTGGAGATTTTATGGTTTTGGCAAAATTGATATATACTTCTATACCAGCATTTTCTATCACATCAGCAAAGAGAATTGGATTTAATTATTGGAAATAAAATATGCTTCACTCTTTTCCTGATGTGAAAGTGAAAGTATCTACCTTTGAAAAAACAGGTATTTCTAATACTTTTATAACTTTACTGAAATTAATGCAAACCAGGTTGTTGAATTCCAGTTGAATAGTTAACAACATTGAAATGTTCTCTTTTAGTTTTTGATGTTGTTTGTGGGGGAGAAAGAAATCATTAGAAAACCATAATAGAAAGACAGACATTTAGCCTTTTAGCATTGATATCTCAACTGCAAGATATGTAAAAAAAATATTGTAATCTATTCTACTTCTTTTTCTAAAAAATATCTATATTTCAGTTATTAGAATCTAAAAGAAGCAGTAAAATTACAAGATCATAAAAACTTTTTGGCCAATATGTCCTTCTGAATTTTACATTCCAGACTTAAGAAATCGGAGGAATTGGGCTGCTAGCTGGGAAATTACATTGACATATATTTTTATATAGACTTATTATCAGTTGCAACATTACACAAGTAAATATGCTTAGGCAAGCATCCAAAAAAACAATCATTTATTCACACAAAACAGCCTGTGATGGTAATGCCAGAAACTTTAGGTTTCTAGGGTGGAAAATGGCCTTCTTTTGCTGTCAGTTTCTATTGAGGATGCATCTGTGTTGCTACCTAAGAGAGGTGCTTCATGAAGCAACCTCTTGCCCTGAGGCTCTGTGGCCCATACTTGGTACTACTCTGGGTAAGCCACCTCCAGAGCAGATTGGATGCATCTAAGAAGAAACCAGTTCTGAATCCTTCCAGGGTCCCGTGTGGTGCCCTGTAGGCCTTGGACATAAATATTATTATACAATTTCATTTCAGAATACCTGAAATAACATGAAATCTGTATTGCAGCCTTTCGGAGTAGTATTTTTATAGCACAAAAATGTGGGTAGGTGTTGTATACAATAGGTTATGCTAAATGATCTAGTTTTATCAACACTTGCTTCTTTCTTTTTGATTCAGTCTGGAGCTTATCTAACTGTGCATAAACTGGAGGAATCCTAAGAATGCTTTTAAGCTTCTGTATCTAACTGCATGCTGAGACTGCATCCTCATTTTGAGACTGGAGCCAGGCATGCAGGAGCTGTGTCCTTTCCTGACATAGAAGCACTGATTTCCATAGGAAGAAAACCTCAGATCATAATAAGAGGAGTCATGTAATGATCTGCATGTAATGATCCTTAGTCTGCACAATAAGGGACCAACACCTGGCCCGCAGACCAAGCAGAACTATCAGACTGATATCTGCAGCTGCTTAGTACTACTGCCATCCTTGCAGATTTGTCCTGGGAAGAGGCAACTGGGGTGCCACAAAGCACAGCCAGGAAAAGAGCTAACACTGCAGTAATCCATGGATAAATAATTCGACCCTGTCCATTAATAAAATTATTTTATTAATTAATATAATAAATCTGTTTCTGAAGGGGCAATTAGACCCCAAGTTACACTACAGCATGAATCATGGATAAACATTGACACTGCCATCAATAGGCCATCCGTCTTCTGTAGGCCATCATTATTCTCAAACAGTTATAGGTATCTAAACTTGAGAATAACTATGTATTCACATGAATATTCAGTTCTTATAAGTAAATATATAATGTGGGTTGTGACATCCTGAAAGCTTAATCTCTTAATCTCAATAACCAGAGTAGTAATTTATTTGAGTAGTCCCTATCTATTGACACTAAGGGAATTGCTGAGTTAATTTATAAACTGGAAAATTTAAAATAATGTAGCAGAATTAACCATAAACTTGGATTATAAAGACAAAATGATATTGAGAAAAGGTATTTCACTGAAAAAGATGTAAATAAACGTCACTGCTGTTTGGTGCTTTTTAGAACTG
Source organism: Ibidorhyncha struthersii (assembly GCA_013398815.1). NCBI lineage: Eukaryota > Metazoa > Chordata > Aves > Charadriiformes > Charadriidae > Ibidorhyncha > Ibidorhyncha struthersii. The sequence continues at coordinate 136,600 of VZSZ01008128.1, forward strand.
TTTCTCTGTAAGAGGCAAAATTATATATTTCATAAGAATGGTACACCATCAAAAAGCAAGACAAGGGAAAGATAGTGCTCTCATTTTCACACTGAAAAGTGAAAGATGTTTGTGATCATGAATGATATTTATTACAGAAAGTGTGATTTCACATTCCAACTTGAGCCAGTCTACTCTTCCATGCTAATTAACTTAGCATGCCTTGCTGCCATGAAATTTTTAGTTGTATGTTAATTGCAGGATCTAAATTTATATATGCTGACATAAAATAAAAAATCCTGTTTGGTTTGGCAATGAATATGTATACGGGTCAAAATATTTAGTAGTTAGCAAATTTTTGTGTATGTTTAGTAGAACCAGACAAGTTTGAAAAGCTGAACATGGAAGTATGATAAAATGCCATAAAAAGTAGATCCTGCATTCTTTCTTTCAAAAGAAGAGTGAGCATAATTTACACGTATTCATCAGCATAGAAAGCTATTTTGCTTCTTAATAAATTCTTTTGGATGACTGCATTCCTACAACCAAAACAGAGCAGTTACTATTTTCATGTTTGCTGTACGATATAGGAAAACTAAGGCAGAATTCATTAGGAATCTATTTTGCTGTGAAAATTGGCCTTAAAATGTCCTCACTAACACCTGCATGAGCAGAGGTACAGGAGCAGGAGTCACAAACATTTAACAAATAAAAAGCAAAGGGCTTTTCTAATCTTTCTGTCTTCCTCCTTCTTCTCACCTTCCATCATTAAAAATCTGGGACAAATAACACAACAAGAAGCTTTTAAAACCAGCTAATTCAAAAATTCAAAACCTGAATGTCCATTAGCGCAACTAGCCATAGAAGACAGTACATCCTAGGAGTCAAATAATATCGTCACTGTTAGAAATCAAAATTTGGATACATTACTATTAGTTACTGTTATTATTACTATCAACATCAACATTAACTTTAACATTAACATCAAATAGTTGTACAAAATGAACTTTGAAAATGCTGAAGCTTATTACCCTTAAATAATGAGAAAACAGAACAGATTTTTTTAACATAAAGACATTTTCATTTGTATATTTACAACAAATCTTCAAAATATACTTGAAGTGTGTTTACCATAGCTTCCAGTATTATTTTCTAGAACACACATAAATGAGAACTAGACTAAGGTAATAAAATTACCCTACATGGTTTATAAAAATAATTTCTGAAGAATAATAATCTATCAGTTCTTAATAATGTAATATGAAATTGAAAAAAGGTGTTATTATTTCCCTTTTACATGTAGTTCTAAAAAGTATTGATTGGATTATTGGTTGGCCTTTCTTCAAATTATCTCAGGAAACTATGGAAAGTGAAAGAAGTAAAAAAAATATTCATATTATTGCCAATTTTGTGAAAAAAGCAAGATATTAACTCTTACCTTTGAGATTCCCTGCGGAAAATATGCTGTACTTACTACAATATATACTGTGTTAGAAGATGATATTGAGAATTTGCTCCTGTTTTTATGAAGTTCTGTTTTTTTTCCAAATCTATCTTCTTGATAGCAGTGAACATTATAAATGAATGTTTAAAACTCATTCATTGATATACATGAGTGGTTTAAGCCTTCTTTATTTAAAATAAATCAATACTTAAAATCATGTGCATGTTTACTCCCTCAAAATTAACTTTGAAGAATCTGTTGTCAAAACATGTTTATTAATGATGTGTTACACATTAGAGTAGTAGTTTAATCAAGGTACTGGAGTTTCTAAAATAAAAGAACAATATTATGCATAATAGTAGGATGCAGCCTGGGAAAGCTCTGTATTCATCTCATTCATAGATATGTTGGTTCAAAAATACATTTCAAATTCTAACTTACTTTGATTCTACATGTGAAGGGAAAACAAGGAGGCGAAAGTTTTGAGGTGGATCTAACTAAAGATTTTCTAGTTAGTCTAGTTCCTAGTTGCTGTTCCTAGAGAGATACATGAACCTGGAAAAGCACCTGCAAGACAGTTAAAATACCTAAGGACACCGCAGGTGACTCTAGACATGCAGTTGTCAGCAGCGGAATCAAGACCCAGCAGTAGAGCAGAGGTCCCAAAGTTCCTCTCTTGTACTTGCCAGACTCCTTTGGACTTTAAAATACCATAGAGCTTTTCAAGTGGAGCTAGAGATGAAAATGGAAAGGCACATCTCAAGTGGGTAACTGTATCAAGCTTCTGAAGCTAGGTTTCTGAATCTCAAGTTGAATATCACCATTGCCAACTGAACTCTTTCAAAGATCTTTCTTACATCTACTATAAAATATTAATCTAAAAAGTACTACTAATCTAAAAAGTCTATTTAATTCAAATAAACAGTGAATGCCATCAGCAAAACCACATGGAAAAAAAAGTAATGTGTAGGTAGCAGAACCTGAACTTACCAACATGTAAAAATTGGTTTTAGGGGGTGGAAAACCGGTTTCCATCAAGTTGGTGTATTTATAGAGCAATCATCTGACAAGTTGTCAAAACATGAGAGGAATTCCTGGAAACGAACACAATTACAGTATGGAAAAAGTTTAAATGAACTTTCAAACTGTATAAACAGCAAACTCTAAATTTTGACATTTTTTACTGTAAATAAAAAATATTGAAAATAAAGCTGTCCATACTGATCTTTGCCTTACCGTGTAACTGAACATTATACCTAAAATAAGTAAGTATCAAAGTGGAAATGCCCAGTAAGATTTCATATTGAAATATAAGAACCAGTCCATTAGTAATACAAGCAATTTTCTTGCATGACAAGAGTGGCATTTTCACTTGAATGTCCACCTGAATTAAATCAGAGATTCTTACCTGTGGTAGATGATCAAGGTATACTGCAAGAAGCACACATGTATCTGACTTGTCAGACCTGGAGACAGTGAATTCTAATTTTGGTTGAGCCACTTATAGCTGCTCTGTGCCTATACAGTAGTTCATCCACAAATCTACTATGAAAACATTGTCTATACAGAAAAAAACTGATTTTCGTCACCTATTGTGGTTCAAACAGCCTTGCTGTGTCAACAACTTCTCTACCCTCCTATTCTCCGATGTATGATATTTTGGAATATGTCAACGTATGACATTTGATTGATAAAAATTGGCTCCAGTTAGCAACTCTTCATTCCCCCGGATCTATATTACTTTTTTAACTCAGTTTGGACATTTTCACATTTTTCTTGAAGAATTTAAAATCTGCAGTCCCTATGTGAGATATAAGGACCGTCTTTTTAACCTTCTGTTGTAAATGCTGAACAAAAAAATGTTTATTCTAAGGAACACTATCCACCTTGTAAGCAGAACTGGTAAACTTACAAGCACTTTAAAAATCCTTTAAACATGTTAAAGACAACAGGAAAAAGTGTGTGCTGATGCCTATAATGTCAATTTCTGTTGTCTAGACTCTCTGCTCTCTAGACTCTTTAGCTGATTTTAAGCTCTTTAATCTACTTAGTGAGAATCTGTTTTCTAAGACTTCTGGTCTGTATACAGCATATAGAGAAAAGTATGTCTGTTTAATATACAACATGTACTCAGTAATATATACTACCTCATAATCTTTCCCTGATAGTTATGCTTCTAAGAAGATTTACACAACACACTAAATAAGATTGGTGGTGTGTATAAATAAAAGCTGAATTATGTGCATAATAGAGCATGGACAACATAGCACTATTAAATTCATTATATTTTCAGGTAATAATTATAAAGTTAAAAGAATCAGCAGGAGTTTCTACAAGCTAGTGAAGGACAGGAAACATTTAACTACTGTGAAAAATAGCTTTGAGGCCCTTGAAGTTCTTTTGTGTTAAATTCAAAGGTCTTTGGTTTAATTTCAAAAGAACAAGAAATAAAAATATCCAACGAGTAGGGGAATGTGTTTTGTTTCCCTGGTCTTCTACATCATATATTAAAAATTCAGTTCACCACCTCTTTAGGTCTGACCAAGGGACTACATGCCACTTAAAGTTACATGTTCTTCCCTTTGATCAAAGTCAGGAATTCTTACCCAGTTCTGAACAGTGTCTCTAAAGAAAGTGAAGGTTTATGCATGATTGTGAGAGATTGCTGTTCCTATTCAAAGATCTAAAAATATTTTAACAAAATGCCATATTCAAAATAGATCTTTTCACATGTAATTGGATTTTCCAGTTTGCAAAGCTTTGTTGAGCAGGCAGATTTCAGCCTTGGTAGCAAAAGTTCAAATACAAACAATAGAAGAAAACAGATTCAAGAAACATAAGAAGTAGATCTCTGTTCTTCAACAGTCTCAGATTTCTTTATTTATTTTATATCTTTTTTTTGTCTTTATATTCATCATGTTATTATGTGATTTTGTCAATCTTTTTTACTTGAGAAAGCTGAACCTTGCTTATGATAATGTAAATTTCACAATTATGTATCTTCAAAAATGTAAATATTAATTCTACATTAATACATAGTATAATTAGAAGGTGTATCATAGTCTAAATATTAGGTTATAAAAAAAGAAGATATCATGAACATTCTAACATTGAACTGAGGTCTGCACAAAAAATGCTTAGCATACATCAGTCACTGTTACAGTAGAGATGTATGCCATCAGTCTGTGTTTAAACCAACTTCCAGTTTAAAATATCTAAGAAGTTTGTATTTCAGTTTAAAACCCCAAGTAATTTTGCTATGGAGAATATATATTAAACAACTTTTATGTAATCACTTGAATTATGCTATGAAACTGCAATGAGTCCTCTTGGTCATAACGTGTTAAATGTTGCCATTTCAAATCCTTAAATCATATCCCCAACACTAACAAAAGATCTGTTTATTTATCTTCTTTTAGTAATTTCAAAAAAATGCCACCCTTGTTCAGAAGGTAAAATACATTAAAAATAAAGTGTTTCATGACTTACTATGCTTGTATAAAATCTCCATAAGAAAACTGTTTTAAATGTTGCTGGTTTTGTTGTTGTTCTAAACCAGTTACAATAACTCCACCAATCTAGAAAGTGTATTATCTTCATCACCCTGCTAATGCCCCATTATGCTTATTTCTGTGCCTTGGTGACAGTAAATTCTCTCAAAGAGAATCAGTTCTGACCATGTTTTCATAATTTTTTTTGCTTATAATACAGAGATACTCGATTAATTTTTACTACTATCCACTAGGTAATTTTACTGAGATCCACTGCTTTTTATTGAAGTCTATTATACAATTTTATGAAGATAATTTCAAGAGAATCATAGAATCATAGAATTATAGAATCATAGAATAGTTTGGGTTGGACGCAATCTTTAGAGGTCATCTAGTCCAACCTCTCCTGCAATGAACAGGGACATCTTCAATAAGATCAGGTTGCTCAGAGCCCCACCCAACCTGACCTTGAATGTTTCCAGGGATGGTGCATCTACCACCTCTCTGGGCAACCTGTTCCGGTGTTTCACCACACTCATTGTAAAAAATTTCTTCGTTTATTTCTTCGGTCCATGTAATACACTATACAACAGCCTCAAATCCAATGTTTTGTTTAATATATGTAGATTTGTATTCCACATATGCTGGAAGGACTACTTTTTGCACATTTTCAGAAGAGATAAAAGGTGCTTAGTTGAATTGTTGTTCCGGGCTCTGAATAGGCTATACTTCCTTTTGTTTTGCCTGAAAGACTCCTACATTCTTCCTGCCCTTTAAATCTAAGGCATTATCACAAACTAATAAGTGTAATAATCCAAAGATTTTGGACCAGGTGTCTATCCAACTTACTTTGGAAGTACCTTTCACATTAACGATTGCTGACACTGAAATTGCTAAATCTATTATCAATCTAAGTCTTTGAGTACAAGGCATGTTGATGAATCAATCTTGTCTTGTGAGGAGTGCAGAAGGAAGATACTGTTCATGATAACTCCTTCAGACATCCTTGATCAGAATATTTTTGCTTAGATTTGTCTGGCATGCGAAGTATCAGTCACACAGAATCACACAGAATCACACAGAATCACACAGAATAGTCAGGG
>VZSZ01008129.1:0-24035 GCA_013398815.1 Ibidorhyncha struthersii
GTGTGTATAGATTTGATAGATATCTACCTGTGTGTGTATAGTGTAAAGTAATAGTGTATATGTGTAAAGTAATAGTAATCTGAGCAAGATGCAAATGAGATGGAATAAGGGGTGGAATGTCCTGGTGTGAGGTAAAACTGGACCAATTTTGTTCAGTAACTTCGCTTCTTAGCTGGGCCTCTTCTAACTACTGAAATTAACAGCATATCGTGCAGGCAATGTTCACTCTCTCAGAGCGATAAGACCAATGTTGATGCCCAGGCATGGTATGCAGGAGAGGCTCTTGCTTATACTTATTACTATAACAGCCAAGGCTAACCAACTTTGTTACTTGCCACATTGGAGGGTCGGAAGCGGAAAAGTGCAGTGGGGTCCCACCTGTGGGGACGAGCGGACAGGACAGGTGACCCAAAACTGACCAACAGGGTATTCCATCCCATCTGCATCATGCTCGGTATAAAAGCTGAGGGTAGATAGCTCTCTCTCTCTCTTTCGCTCTCTCGCTCTCTTCACTTCAATCGTCTGCCTTTGGTCCCGATCCTGAAGGCAGACCCAGAATCCAGTTCCCGTCCACCACTGAGTCCAGCCTGGGACTGCCCCAGTGCCAGCTGGTGTCATGATTGTTGTCCTGAGAGCTTGATGCGGTTTTGTATATATTTCATTATTTCCTTGTATGTTATTATTAATATCTCATTAAAGTAGTTTAGTTTCTTCTAAACTCTTAAATCTCTGTTTCCCTCCTCTGCCTCTCTTTTTGAAGAGGGGTAGAGGGAAGCATCTGTCGGTCCCATCTGGGGTCCCCCACGTCCCCAGTGGCCAATTTGACCTAAACCACAACACATTTACAGTTACAATTGGTTTCAGTTCAATTTGTAGCCAACCAGTATTTACTAAAACCGGTAATGGCCTTCGTTTTATCTAAAGGGTGCCAGCCCCATTGATAAACTCTAATCACATGATTTTTGCTAGTGCTATTGTCTCACTGGCAAGACAGAACTAGAGAATCTTTAAACCCTCTTTTTTTCCTGATATCTTTCGCAACTGCTTTACATCCATCATGCCAAGGTTCATTGAAAGAGCACTTTGCCCATGTACCATCTCTAAGCTTGACATGTGCTTGGTTCCATCTTTCTCAGTGCCCAAAGCGATCATAAGGTCTACAACAGACGTCACAGCATTCCATGCTAGGTGACAATGTCCATTCACATTCGCTTTTTCCCACATATTTTCCTCCTTAGTTCTGTTCAGACAGTAATTTCCTCTCCCTGTGTACTTTATTTTCCATGGCTTTCCTTCTTCTTCCCAGAATCCAGTCCCATCATGCATATCACTTCGTTGGCTTACCCACCATTTAGGTGGGACAGGCTGAGCTACTCATGGCGACTCCTCAGCTCTTCCTGGGCTTCCACAGACCCAGCAATTAGTAAGGTTAAAAGCTCTGGCTACCTCCTCCCCTAGCTAAAGCTTCTCCAGGGATTAAGGGTGAAGAAACAGGTCACCCAAAACAATTTGTGTGATGATATGCAATATATCCTAAAAACACAAGCAAAGCAATTGTTACCAACACAATACGCATGTATGTTCAGTATAGTCTGTGGTGGAACTTCCTAAAAAGGCAAAGAAAAGAAAGGCTGTCCTCGGATCAGATTGGGAACTGGGTTTACTGTCACTAAAAAGATGGGACAGTCCATCTATTATTAATTTTATGTTCCTTGCCTAGGGCATCTTTGGCCACCCAGGCATATTTATTCAGGGGCGTGCTCAATACCAGAGGAACTGTTCCTATAGTAGCATCCCAATCCGATATCATGGAGGTTCCATTGCGATCTCAAGAGATGAGATTAAGACACTAAAATCTGTCAAATGTTGCACAACCTTCAACTTTATTTTTTAATCAACAGGCAGGAGTGAGGGAAGGGGAAAGTAGGAGCTGGGGAGGGGGGAAAGGAGAGTGAGATAGAAAGAGGGAGGGAGACTGAGCTGGGGAGGAGATCTAGCTACCGACACTCCAAGTCTGGCGATGTTCCGTTAGCTCTGCCTAAGCACCGCAGGCTTTGTTGAGGCAGGTTTTAGAAAGGGCCCGCAAGGAAGGAGGGAGAAAGGAGGAGAGGCACTCACTGCAGTGCGCTGGCTTTTTTCATATAGGTCCATGCTCATGTGCAAACTGCAACTGTGTCGTCCCCATGGCAGGGGGGCTTCCGCTCTTTTCACACCTTGGCCCCTGTGCAGGCGTACTGCTATGTTTTTCTCCAAAATGTGAAGGCAATGCTGGTGCCGGGGAATGGTGGTACGGCAGCAATGTTGAGACAAACCACATTTAATATCCATTCTCTACACCACCCCATGGCTTGACATTGCAGTCTCCTTAAAGGCAAAGAGAGAGAGAGAGAAAGGAGAAGGTAAGGAGAGAAAGAGAGGGGGAAACATAGGGACAGTGGTAGAGGGAAGTCATGGGAAGAGGGAGCAATGTGGATGGTGGTAAAGGGATGGGTAACAACAAACAAGCGGGAGTGTTGCTCAATGCAACTTTTCTTTTAACAATATGTAACTTTATAAACTTGAAGAGATAGTAGGTTATTATTACTTTAAACATTGAACAATTAACAAATAAGATATGAACACTAATATGCAGGTTTTGGGGTCTGAAAAGGTTTAGACAATGGATACCGTGATTGGCTGTGACTGGTGGATGGCATGGTGTGGGAATGTATTTAGCAGAAAATTGAACCAGCCATAAAAGGAGGTGGACTGACTGTAAACCTCATCCTTGAAGTAATCTTGAGGAGAGAAAAACAGAGACAACAATGGTTACTTCACAGCAAAACAAGGAACCGAGCCAAGAAGAGCCGGAGAGGAGTCAGATAAACAGGGTGCCGAAGAACCAACCAAAGACAAGACAGCTTCACGTGCTCTTCGTGTGTAGAATGATATTAACCAATCATCTAATGCGTGAACGCATGCAGGCATAGATAGATTGTATATAAGGGACAGTAGTAAATCAATAAAGCAGCTTCTGTATGATTCACATTGGATCGTGTGGAGTCCAGATTTCTCTCCTCAGCACGGATTCTTTTCATGCCGTTGGGTGAGGTGGTAGGGACAAACTGCATCAGTTGGATCAATTGGATAAAGCAAGGGATTGCACATGGCAAAAATATTAAGGCAGCAGTTGCACATAACAAATACAACAAAAGTTGTATCCCTGGTAACCAGGACCATAGGTTTGGACAGGGACGTGAGCTATTTTCCTGATATCTCTTGTTATTTGGAGGACTACTTCGCCTACGTCGTCTATTTCAAGGCAACAGTTGGAGACATTTATTTCCCCACACACACACCCCTCTTCAGCTAACAGGTAGCCTAAGACCATGCGGTGTTGAAGGATTGCCATGCGCATCTGTTGGGACTGCTGAGTCAGAAGATTTATTACATCATCCGTTTTATTGGTGATAATTTCTAGGGCCGCTTGTAATCTGATTATCTGATTTAAACTGTAAATTGGTTCTCTTGCCTCCGCTATTGGTTCATTTGGGTTCCAGGTAGCAGGTCCGTAATGTTGTTTTATTCATTCGGGAGGCCATTCATCGCCCCCCCATTTTTGCGTGCCCCCCCGCCCGACTGACTGTGATAGATCATGTCTTATGGGCAACCCCTCTGTCTCTGAGGTTGTCATATAGTTTTACTGCCAACTGAGGTCCACTCATCTCTGGCAAAAGGAAAAACAAAGGCCAGATGATTCTTATATAACAGGTTCCTGACCACTCTGCGGGTAAGCTTTGTATGCAGTGTGTCCGCAGATCCAATAATGCCCCTTTTAAGCTTTGATACTGTAAGCAAATGGCCCAGCTGCTCCCTTTGGGAACTGAAAATAAATTGTGTCTCTGTCACCTAGAGGGCTAAAAAAACATAGTCAGGTAGTTATTTATTTGGCCGGTACAATACCAAGTGCCAGAACTGCCTTTCCATTCACAAATTTGTTTATAAGGCAGATAACTGGATCGGTGGAGAGCTGAAGTTTCATTTTTGTTTGACCAATACCCCTTGAACACATGATTGTGCCCGGTTTCATTGAGCCACAACCATATGTGGACATTTCAATCTCTGTTGATTATTAGCTTATGAGTGAGTGTCCACTGACACTTGCTTTCCCCCACGGGGATCCCTCCCTTTTGGGTACGATTTAGGCAATACTGTCCTTTAGCGGGGAACTGAATAGGCCACGTCTCGCTGTCGCTCCAAGTGTCGTCTGTGGTCTTACTGTAATTGCTCACGATTTGGTATGGGGGTATGGGACATGGATGTCCACAGCCAACTTGATAGCCCTAGGGGCCCTCTGCAAACCCAGCAGTGTCTCAAATTAAAGGTTTGGCTTACTTTGGCTAGCAGCACAAATTCATTGTCTTCGAAGGGGTGGTACTGGACAGGGGAAAGTAGAGGTGCTGGCTTTTCAGTGCCTGCAAGGGTGTGTCCCTGAATCAAGGTGATCGAGAACAATACATGCATTTTGATCAAACCACAATCGCTGTCCATTTAGCGATCTCCAGGGATGTGGGTTGGGGTCATTTACTCCGTCCTACAATAAGAACAGAAAAAAAATCGCTCCTCAGGTCAGAAGGAAGGGATGATCCACTGGGTGTGAATCTTACGGACTTTTCCACTGGCATCTTTTGCTTTCCAAGTATACTTGTTTATTGGGGTGTCTAATACTAACTGTACTGCTCCCACAGTGGGGAGCTCAACTAAAACCAGCTGTCCGGGAGAGTGGGATGGGTTGTCAGGGCGGTCAGAGCTCTGTGAAGTGGGCAGGATTGTTGGGGCTCATGGGCAAAATGCCACGATTTTTGGGCATCCATTTGCTCCCCAGCAGTTATTGATGCTCGTCACTGCATCCCCCACCCGCTCAGCCCATCCTGGCTTGTGCGGCTTTAGGAAGCGTTTAAGTAGCCCATTTGTCCTTTCCACGATCCCATTCACTTGGGGGTAGTATGGGGTGTGGAACACCCATGAGATTCCCTCCTGGGCTGCTGTCACGCCCCACTCACGAGAGAGAGGGGGGAAGTGACTCAGATTCGCAAATCCCCAACAGTGTGGACTAAGGTGAGACAACTCTCAAGGTCCATACAAAAACATTTCTTAGATTCCCACAGTGATTAATATGTGTCTTAACTAGGTTCACAATAATTGTTTAGGTATACAACAAATTACGGCAAACAGTAAAACAAAGTATGGCAAGTGGTAAGGTACACTTTGCGTTACTTAGCAGCAAATATGCAACAAATTATACCATGAATTATGGTGAGTGGTAAGGTATGCCTTGCGTTATGTACTTAACTTTAAAAGAAAAAGAGAAAAGAAAAAGAAACATAGGGATAGAGAAAGAGAGAGAGAGAGAGATAAAGAGATCACCAGTCCTGGTTCCAGCATTGGTCCAGCCAACGGGGGTCTGTGGTTTGTAGAAGCGCTCCTCTGTCGATCTCCAGGGAAAATAGTCTTCTCTCTTTTAGGGGCACTTATTTTCCCCTTTTATGTTTGCAGTATCAGTACAACCCGCCCTGTTGTTACAGTGCTCAGGTTTCTCTCCCCCCAAGGTGACATGTAGCATGATTTGGGTGGAGAGATGGGTCTTATAGTCATGTATGTTTAGCATGATCTCGATAATCTTCATTAGCATATGCAGGGTGTGAGGTTTAATATGCATTTCGTGGATAATGAGGTAAAGGTCATTCATCGGACACATGACCCCGAAAACAGAGAAACTAACAAGCTTTACAAGTGAGCAGAAAGCCCTGTCTTCACAAGACTTCACCCCCACAGACACATCCTGTGCTGTCCAGAGGATTTTTCTCTCCTGGGTCTCACAAGAGATAAGCAGGTGTTAATCTTGTCAGTTCTTTGAGCACAAGGCCTACAATTGTCCAGGACTGCAGCCATATCTCAACATCCTTTCGAGTGTTTGAGACATTCCTCACTGAGGCTCAGAGGGCACCTCCATCGCTCTGTCTTTTGTCTCTCACCATTTGTTTCAGGGAATTTACAAGTAGTCTCTTACAGCTGCCCACTCCTGAACTACCTTGGCTGTGAAGTGTGTGCTGTTATCGGACTGAATTGACTGCAGTTTAGGGAAGGCCCCAAACCACTCCTTTAGGGCCTTCACAGTGCTCTCTCCGGTAGCCTTGGCGCATGCTCTGGCTTGTGTCAGCCCGGATACTATTTCAACTCCCACTAGTACGTAGCATTTCCCTTCAGATTTCCAAAAGGGTCCAATATAATCAACCTGCCAGGCCTCCCATAAACCCTTTCTCTCTCTCAGGTGGAGGGGATCGCCCTCCAGAAGGTGTCAGTCTAAACGGATGCAACACTGTTCGCAGGAGGATATGCATGTTTTGCACTCCTCTCTGGTAACTGGCCATCCTCGAGCTCGTGCCTCTTGGAACAAGTCATTGATCCCTGAGTGTTTCCATTTTACATGCAGCCATTCTAACAAGTATTCCTAATTTTCTCTTATTTGGGTTTTTTGGAAGGGGGCTAACCACGCCAACTCATCCACCTCAGCATTCCATCAGCTCGCAGGGGTGTCACTTTGTTGGTGGGAGGCTACCCATGCCACTGCAAATTCTCCATGCCTAGCAATGGCAAGGAAATCCTGCCACTTTTCCTTTTGCCATATCGGTATTCTGTTAACTTCCCATCCATTTTGCTCCCAGAATGGCAGCCACTCTGTGCAACCTTTGAATACCGCGTAAGACTCAGTGTAAAAGTACACTGGAGAAGTGGTTTGGGCCTCATGTTGGAACATGCTCCATACCGTGACCAGTTCTCCCACTTGTGCACTGCCCTCCCCCTTGGTAACGATCTGCTCTCTGGTTCCAACCTGAAGTGCTATAGCTTGGTATTTCCAGACCTTTCCATGTCACTTTGAGGAGGCGCTGGTGAACCATGCACCATGCATTTGTTCAGAGAACAGGGGAACTGCTTGTATGATGGGGGAAAGTTGGGAGGTTTCTTTACTTAAGTCTACTTAATTTGTAGGAGTATCTGAGATACTCTTTAGATAAGCAATGATGTTATCTTGTGTTTGTTGGACTTTTTCCCTCTGGCTTCTTCCTATTAGCACATCATCTATATACTGATAAGTTCTAACTCCTTCCTCTGTTGGGACTAGTTCTAGTTCCCCTGCTAAAGCATGATGGGCTAATGTGGGAGAACACTTGTACCCTTGAGGGAGCTGTGTAAAAGTAAACTGCTGTCCCTCCCAGGTAAAAGCAAAACACTCTTCATCTTCTGACTGCAAAGGGACCATAAAAAAACGTATCGTTAACATTGATGGTTGCCATAATAGTGTGCTTGCTCTTGAATAGTGACTATAAGATCAGCAATGTTTGGCACTGCAGTTGTGAGGGGGCCGGTGTTTGCATTAACCTCCGATAGTCCACTGTTAATCTCCATTTGCCATTTGGCTTTTGGACAGGCCATATGGGGGAATTAAAGGGAGAGTGGGTGGGAATAACAATCCCCTGGTCCTTCAATTCTTCTAGGACTGGGGTTATTCCCTCCCTTGCCCCGAGAGGTAAAGTATAACATTCGTTAACTTTGAAGGAGAAAGTAACGGTGCAGTTTGTAAAAGACGTACTTCTATCATTATGGCACTGAAAGACCAATTTCCTCCCTTATAATCTATCCATGTCTTGCTCTTTAAAATGTCTAACACCAGGAGGTTAAGCAGGAATGACCTGACAGCCATTGATAGCTGTTTCCTCCGCTGGTAGCTGCAACTTAACTGTAACCAGTGATTGTGCCTGGACATTACTGAATGCATCAGCTACAAACAAGCATTGCCTTGACCTTGATGGCTTCGATACACCACGAGAGGCATCCTCGGGGTTTAGGACTGAAATTTGAGCCCCAGTATCTACTAAAAACATTACTGGGATTTGCTTAGGTCTGAGAAAACAAGTAATCATAATGTCACCTCGCTGACTTACAGTGAGCTGTCCAACATACCCCCATCCTCCAATTCCCCTCCCACCAAAGGGAGGCGAAGGAATTAGTTTCCCAATGGCTTCGGTGATTTTTTCATCTGTTAAGTCTATCAGGGGTGCTGAGGGGAGGGTGGTGGAAGTTGTAAATGTGATGCTTCCATGGATGTTATCACTTTCCCAAGGCTCTTTGGACTTTCCCTTTACAAGCTCCCAGGGGAATGCTGTTTTTTCTGGCCATGCTCTGACCAACTTCTCTAGTTCACTGGTTGGTAGCCTGTCTATGATCTCTCAAGGGATTCCTTTCTGACATCCCATGGCCCACAACGCATTACGCTTGTTTGATGTATCCCTCCCGCCTGATGATTTATCGAGGGGTTTCTTTTTTCCTTGGTCGGGGTATGGGGAAGTTTGCCATTCCATTCGTCTTAAACCTTTCGGGTCTTGTTTGGCAGAGGGGGCACTAACATGGCCGTACTTTCATCCGTAATGGATCAATTCTTGGGCAACCTCCCCCCACATCCATACTTTCCAGTTTGGACTCCTACAGTCAGGAATCATGACTCCTTCCAGGGCAGAAGTAACCCTCTCGCCTTGGGGCATTGCCCTAATGGTCCCTTGTAACTGTATACCGATTGGTTTTAGAGCTTCAGGAGTCCCCTTGTCAACGGAGTCATCCATTTGGTGTCACCCAGCATCATCATCAGGGACTCCTGTCGGGGTCTAAGTTCACAGTCGTGCATCATTTGTAGGCATGCTGCCTTCTGCATGTTCTCCACCAACTGATCAACCAACCCGGTGATGGCAATGGGGTCTCCTCATTCTAAAGGGCTGAGGGTCCTAGCCCAATAGGCTACTCTCTGGGTTAGGGACCAAGGAGCATGATGATCACCAGTAGTTAAAAACACCCCGGGCACCCAATACCCTTCAGCTTCTTTTTCATTTAACAATATTTGATCTCCACCTGACAACGACACTCTCCAGACATATTCTGTTTCTAATTCCCTAGGATTATGGCCAAATTCCTTTTTGAGTTGAGCCAATTCTGTAGTGGTAAATGGCACTTGCTTAGTAGTAGTTATGGGGAAACTGTCTCGGTCATCGTCATATGTATATTCCATTTTAATAAGGGGCCTGAGCAAATGGGGAAGGGCTGTCACTGCACCCAATGTAGCTTTCTGTCCTGGTTTGAGGTAAAACAGGACCAATTTTGTTCAGTAACTTTGCTTCTTAGCTGGGCCTCTTCTAACTGCTGAAATTAACAGCATATTGTGCAGACAATGTTCACTCTCTCAGCGTGATAAGACCAATGTTACGGCTGATGTCCAGACGTGGTATGCGGAGAGGCTCTTGCTTATACTTATCGCTATAACACCCAAGGCCAACCAACTTTGTTATTTGCCACATTGGAGGGTTGGAAGCAGAAAAACACAGTGGGGTCCCACCTGCAGGGAGGAGCGGACAGGACAGGTGACCCAAAGCTGACCAACAGGGTATTCCATCCCATCCGCATCATGCTCAGTATAAAAGCCCTCTGAGGGATCAGCGAGCAAAGCAGGAGGCTGGGAGCAGGGAGCAGGAAGCTGGGGAGCAGGGAGCACTGGCTCTGGCTCTCTCTTTCTTCCTTCAGTGGCCAACATCTGAGGAGGACTGTTCGTCTGCCATTGGTCCCGATCCTGCCTGCAGATCCGGAATCCAGTTCCCGTCCATCACTGAGTCCAGCCTGGGACTGCCCCACTGCCAGCCGGTGTCGTGATTGTCATCCTGGGAGCTTGATACGGTTTTGTATACATTTCATTATTTTCTTTTTATTTTATTATTAATATTTCATTAAAGTAGTTTAGTTCCTTCTAAACTCATAAGTCTCTTTTTCCTCCTCTGCCTCTCTCTTCGAAGAGGGGTAGAGGGGAGCATCTGTCGGTCCCATCTGGGGTCCCCCACGTCCCCAGTGGGATTTGGCCTAAACCATGACACTTTCACTTTGCCTAATTCAGCAATGGGGTACTGGGGACCTTTTCCCCCAGAGGAGGATGGGTCTTGACCCCGATTCCCATCCACAAGGAGTCGTTCTTTGAGGGCGGACTGTAAACAACTCACCAAAGCCCGTTCTTGACTCAACTGCACCTTTATCTCTTCCACAAGCGTCTGCAGGGCCTGTATAGTTTGGGATTCAGCCCTAAAATGTTGGTCCCGAGCTTCTGCCAGTGCAACCAAACTAGCACCCAGGATGGTGCATATAATAGACTTCCCTTTCCGAACTGAAGTTTAGCATCCCTTTGCAAGGTGCTGATTCAGTCCGTAACACTACAAATTATGCCAATTATCTCATGTCCAATCATTTCCCAGTACTGACGGGCACATATTGTATTTCTCTAAAAAATGATACAACACCTCCCGACCCGCAGGGGATGAATTATCTCCACTCATATTTTCTCAACCAATAAACCAGGGTGGTCAACTTGGGGTACACAAATTCCCCACCACCACGTACACAGAAAGCGCACACCTATGATTTCTCAGCAACAAAACCAAAATGGGGCAGTCACCTCAGGGAGGTCACACGTTACTAGTCACGGCACACTAATTCTTGCCTCTTACTTCCCCAAGAGGCACGCACGTAAGCACTCAGGCATTTCTCTAGTATATGCAGAAGCAGCGAGTAAGAACAGCACTCTCACATCGTGGAATCCTGTCCATGATGCCAATAAAAATGTCACATCCTGGTCTGGGATGTGAGGGATCTGGGAGGACCCGTAATGATTCCATGCATGAGATTAAGACACAAACGAGGTCAAATGCTAAAGCTTTATTGTTATCTCCTAGCACTGATTACTGAAATGAGCAATAGAGTAAAGGAGGAAGTAGAGGAAAGGCAGAAGAGAGAAGCAGTATTATGGAGCACAGCAAGAGTATAGTCACCAGCACAGGCCTTCAGTGTCCCAACAGTCCCCTAGCATCAGCGGCGTCCCGTTGACTCACGAGCCTCTGATCACAACAATGGTGGGGGGTCCAGAGGGCCAATTGTGGAGGGACACAGCACTAATTTATAGTCAAAGTCTGCTCGATATTTGACCAATCGGTATAGAGGCCACTTTTGCTCGGCCAGTCTTTCTTGGAAGATGGTTGTGTGTCTTCTTGGAAGACGGTTGCTCCTGATGTAACCCTGTGGTAAACAGCATGTGGTTGGTGATCGCGGTGGCACACCTTGCAGCTTAGCTCAGAAAATTTCCGGTGCTCCTTGCTCCTGTTATGAATGAGATGTGGCTGGTCTGCTTATAGTAAGTGCATTTTGAGACATTTTGATCGAGATATATTAACGGTCTCCTGCAGCCCTTTTATTCCCTTCTCTCTGCTTGATTTAAGATGAGCTGGTGACACGTTCCAGTATACAACAGGTGAAAACAGTGCTAGCTTTTAAAGCAGGGAAAAGCCCCATTCAGCTGAAAAAAAAGCACATTACCACAACTGGAATCTCTCTTCCTTTCATCTGCATGGTCTCTTCTCTTTGTTTCATTTAAGCAAACATCACCGTGGAAAGATGCACACATCAGACTGCGATAGAAAATCTCTCCCCATGGCTGTACTTGCTGCTATCAAACCCACTTCTTCACCACTGCAAAGCCATCCCAGCTCCCACTGCTGCCCTCTGGTTAATCCAAAAGAGTCCTCTGGCCCAGGTTTCTCTGCAACAAGCAGACAACCCAGCCACGTGCTCCTTTTTTTATGCTCCTGGTGAAGTGCAAGCCATCCTGTAGGTCACAGACTGCCTCAGTCCGGCTGGGCTTCACAGGTTTCCTCATCCTGATCCTTAATACTTCAAAGGGTAAAAAGTGAAGCTTCCTCATTAAGGGTAAGGTACATTAAGAAACCCACAAGCAAAGAAAATGCACTTACCCTGCAATTTACTTGCGAGCCCAGAATTGCTCACAAGCAGTTGAGTTCCACATCGCAGAGACTATAGATGGGATTTTTTTCACCCCTGTGGCCATTACTATAGTCTGGAAGATACATACGCAGGCCCAAAAGAAACCGTGATTAAAAGAGACTATGTACCTGATTTGATAATTCCCCTCTGACTTCACCATGGGCCACAAGCATCAGCATAGATGCCTGCATGGAGAGATGGGAAAGTGCTTGCAGCAAAAGCTGAAGGCAAATTTCATTTGCAATGAGATGTATGTGGTTTGTGGGCTGTAAGCTTATGGAGGGTAAACGATGTCCTGAGACTGCCTGTCAGGTTAGGAATGTTGAACTCTAAAAATAAAGGCTTTTCAAATAGCATGTACAAGCTTGTGAGAACTGATGTAGCGAATTTGCTTCATTTTAAATCTGAGACTTCACATGACCAAATTAGTGACTTTGCAACAACAGCTGCTGCTCCCAGCTCAGAAGCACAGCGTGACATTTTGCACCACAAAATAAACTTTCCATAAATTCCAATGCCTGTCCAAAAAAACCTTCAGACCTCTCACAACAACACAACATCACAGACAACTCATTATAAGTACTGCTGTGTTACTATTCATTTAAGTAACAAATTGGGGGGGGGGGACCCTAATTGGGACAAAAATAAAAGTGGACACAAAAGAAAAAAGTTTGTCGGTGAACTGGTTTAATCAGCCTACTCTGTAGGGACGAGTGGAGGACAACTTCAAAAGTTGTGTGTCTTCAATGTTGTAGAAAAGATTGGTGAAAGACCCTAACTGGATATAAACAGTTAGAATGGTGCTCAGCCAGAGAAGATTTGTAGCAGCCATGTGTAATCCCAGCTTTCAGGTAAATAACGGGCCCCTAAGGGTCCTCCTCATCCTCCATTCCTGCCACCAGCCACCCACTACCAAGTTCCCCTATAGAAATTCAGTTATGTCCACAGCAAAGAATGGCCCAGGCACACTGGTGGCTCTCAGGTACAATTTTAAGATACAATTTCACCCTAGCAAAAGCTTTACAAAGTCACTTTTAAGACAGGAAATAAAAGAAGAAAAAACAAACAAAAATACCCCAACAAAGCTCCTCATTTGGCTACACATACAGGTCTTGTGTCCCAGTTTTCTACTGTGCTCCATTTTCTTCTGTATTTTTTCATCTTCAGTGTAATATTCCTGTTGAGTTTGGTGTCATAGAAATAGCTCCATCACCTCCAAGCTTAACACAGCCTGAGAAACTCATGTCAGGTTCCCCTACTCCCTTGTTTCTCAGCAAGGAAGTGAGGGCCTTCTTTGGTGTGCCTTCTTTCTTCCCTCCCTCAAAAGTGGAGCATCATTCTCTGGACCAGCATTACTCAGTGCATGTGCAGCTTTTGTAATATGTTCATTTAATGGTGACTTATCTTGTTTCGGATGCACTACAAAAGGTTTCTCAGGGACTGAGCCACTTCCATCAGGCCTATGGGTTTGATCAAACCACATCTGCATGTCAGAAAATGAGCAACTCCAAAATTATGAAATAAGAGAAGTGAAAAAAAGAGAATCAAAGTCTGTAAATGTGGCAACTTATTAAACTATTGTCAGTCTGTCTCATCACCTGATGGAAAAAAAATGCAGTGGTCACCATCAGCATGATGATATTCACAAGCTTACCACAATGAAGATCTGAAGTGTATCACTGGAGCACGTTGAAAGTCTACAAAAAGAGTGTCCAACCCTCTGTTCTTGAATGCCAAATGCATTCAGTAAGGTGTTTGGAAATACCTGAAGTAAGCTGTCCTACTTCACCTTTGAAAACCATTTGCAAAATCAGCGGACAAGAGTTGTGGTTTCACCCTGGTACGCAGCTCAGTACCACCAGCCGGTCAAACACTCCCCCTCAGTGGGATGGGGAGAGAATCAGAAGGCTAAAAGTGCGATAACTCATGTGTCGTGGTTTAAGCCGATAGGGTTGAGATAAAGACAGTGTAATAGGCAAACCAAAAGCTGTGCGCACAAGCAAAGCAAAATAAGGCATTCATAGAAACACAGAATCATTGTGGTTGGAAGAGACCTTTAAGATAATCAAGCCTATCCGTTAACCTAGTACTGACAATTTACTGCCATGTCTCTCAGCACTACACCTACAGATCTTTTAAATATCTCCAGGGACGGTAGCTCAACTCCATTGTCAGGCAGGTGTTCAGCCATTGCCAGGAAAGCAGGGCTTCATCATACATAACAATGACTTGGGAAAACAAACACCATAACTGCAAACACCCCTCCTTCCTCCTTCTTTCCCCGGCTTTTGTTTCTGAGCATGACATTATATGGTATGGAATATCTCTTTGGTCAGTTGGGTTCAGCTGTCCTGGGTGTGTCATAGAATCATTGAAGCTGAACCCTTAAGACCATTAAGTCCAACCATTAACCCAACACTGCCAAACCCACCACTAAACCATGTCCCTCAGCACCATGTCTACATGTCTCTTAAATACCTCCAGGGATGGCTATTCCACCAGTTCCCTGGGAAGCCTGTTCCAATGCTTTGACAAACCTTTCAGTGAAGAAATTTTTCCTAATATCCAATCTAAACCTCCCCTGGCACAACTTGAGGCTGTTTCCTCTTGTCCTATCACTTGCTACTCGGGAAAAGAGACTGACCCCCACCTCACTACAGCCTCCTTTCAGGTAGCTGTAGAGAGCAATAAGGTCTCCCCTCAGCCTCCTTTTCTCCAGGCTAAACAACCCCAATTCCCTCAGCCGCTCCTCAAAAGACTTGTGCTCCAGACCCCTCATCAGCTTCCTTGCTCCTCTCTGGACATGCTCCAGCACCTCAGTGTCTTTCTTGTAATGAGGTCTTGCAGTGTCCCTTCCCAACATCTTGTGCAGCCCCAGCCTGCTCACTGGTAGGATGATGTGAGGAACAGAAAAGGCCATGACACTGTGCAAGCACTGCTCAGCCATAACTAAAACATCCCTGCGTTATCAGCACTGTTTTTGTCACAAGTCTACACCGCAGCACCATACCAGCTGCTATGAAGAAAATTAAATCCGCCCCAAACAGACCCCATACAACAAGCTGTATTGATTCTCCTGGTGGCAAATATCAATGAGTTGTACAGTCAATTACAGCATGCATTTTCCCTAACAGCTGGCTCATCATTTATTTTGGCTACACTGAGAATGGATCTGCTCTGCTGCAGGAATTCTCCCCCCCCTCTGCCCCAACTTTCCTTCAGTCAGATGCTGCTGGGTGCACATCACCTTGTTCCTTGTGCCCTGAACAGGACCCAGAATGGGAAGAGCAGAAAAACAT
The DNA here is from genome assembly GCA_013398815.1 of Ibidorhyncha struthersii. Lineage (NCBI taxonomy): Eukaryota > Metazoa > Chordata > Aves > Charadriiformes > Charadriidae > Ibidorhyncha > Ibidorhyncha struthersii. The sequence goes on from VZSZ01008129.1 coordinate 15,201, forward strand.
TTCCCCTCTTGTCTTCGATGGGATCTGGTAATGACCTGAAAATGTTTTTATTCCTTCTACCAGGAACATGAGGGCCACCCATAGACAACCTTGCTTATCCGGCCTTAGGCAGCTGACAGCAGGGCTGACTCAACCCAGCTGCCATAAAAGCTGTACTTCATTGTCTAAGGGAAGAAGTCAATCGACAGGGACTTTCACACAGCTCCAAAAGAAATCATGGCAATGCAATTTTTTTTTGTATTGTCATAACTCAAGGGTCGTTACCCCCTAACAACAGGCAAGATAGTACCTTATTCCCACCAAGAACATCAGGCTTCTGCTGAGAATCTCACCCTTCAGTGATGCTGAGACCCTGTGCTCCCCAACATCTGAGAGTCCAACCAGAAGTGTTTACGGTTGGCTACGTGTCGCAGGGAGAGCAGAGAGGGCCCAGCAATTCACTGAGGAGCTATGACTACAGCCCAAGCAGGAAAAGAGAAAGCATCCATGCCTTGCAGAGAGCAGCAACCTAAATAAGTCTCACTGAGTGTCACCTTATTAGTGGAAATATGCTACAAAAATCATGTCAATGACAAACTACCCACAAGGAAAATGTCAGGTGCTTGATTTTTCTTTTTTCCTCTAATTATCAGTCTGTTCTCATGGGCCATTTTGCTATTGCTCGATTCCACCCAGGGGTCTAGCAGGGGCCATGCTCACTCCTGCTTTACTACAGCAGATGCCTAGCTTTACGGGGTTTACACAGAACCCCCCCGCTAGCCATCCTCAGATAGTGTGTCACACAGCCTGCACCCTTGGGAGAAACAGGCAGATTGCCTGTTTCTCAGCATTGTGAAGGGATAGTAATAACCCAGACGGTACTGCAGTTAAAAAGGAAATTCACCTCTTGCCTCTTGAAGAGGAGCGCGCACTGCAGAGCTGCTGTGCAGACACCCTAGGACAGGTGCACAAGCTAGAGAGGGCTCCAATCAGCCTTAGCCTTAGCTAGGGCCTGCTACATGCATTTAAGGAATGAGTGATACACACAAGCATTTTTTTCCTCCCCATCTGAACAGCAAGAAACAACTGAGAGCAAGGGAAGACCACTCTTGTTCCTACCTTCTTCCTTTAGAGAAGAGCTAGGAGATCCCCCTTATATTATGAAGAGATCCAGCTGATAATTGCCCTAGGAAGATAAAATTGTCAGTCAAGTCAAGGCAAAATCTTATGCCTCTTCTCCAGGATTTCATTATTCATGCCAGGAAGAAAGAGTTCTGGTCTCTAGCCCAGCACCAAAAATGACACCTGCCCTGCTATTTCTTCTTCAAGCACAAATCAAACAAAATCGAAACAAGAGAGCTACATCCTCTGCACTTGCTAGAATAGACATAGCAACACAGACAGTGCTCCCTCAGAAGCACGCAGGCTTTTAGGTCTCAGGCTGCAGGGAGTGCCACAGTCTCACACAGCTAGCAAGTGGTAATGGTGAAGACAGGTGTGTGAGGTGTGGGCAGGTAGATGATCTGCTCAGCCTGGTGGCAGAGCTCAGAGATGAAGTTGAAAGACTAAGGAGTATCAGGGAATGTGAGAAAGAAATCGACTGGTGGCCCCAAGCTTTGAGCTCCCTTGAAAGAGGGACTGGGCCAGTCACCAGAAAACAAGATCAAATGGGTCTTATCTCCTCACCTTGCAGGGCTGAAGGCACTGAAGCCAGTGACCTACCAGAAAACAGTGAATGGAGGCAAGTCTGCACTAAGGGTGGCAATTGAACCCTCTCATTGCCCACTTCCCCTCTCCAGGTGCCTCTGTACAACAGGTATGAGGCCCTGGGCATGGTAGACCAGCCAAAAGACAATGAGGCTGATGGTCCAAATGCACCAGAGGAGTTGCCGGAACCAGAAAGGCCAACTCCCTGTATTATGACGAGGAAGAAAAGGAGGGTTATAGTTGTGGGTGACTCAGCTCTGAGGGGGACAGAGGATCCAATATGTAGGACAGAATCAACTCTTAGGGAAGTCTGATGCCTCCCTGAGGCGTGGGTTAGGGACATCACGAAGAAACTCCCTGGCCTGGTGCAGCCCTCGGATTACTACTCACTGCTTCTGTTCCATGTGGGGGGCAATGAAAGTGCAAATCAGAGTGTGAGGATGGATAAAAGAAATATCAGGGCCTTGGGACAGCTAGGAGCATAGGTTATTTTTTTATTCCCTACTTCTGGTTGGGGGCAATGACATTGAAATAAACAGACACGCTCAGTCTGTTAATACATGGCTCCATGGCTGGTGTCACCTTCACAATTTTTTTTTTTTGGACAATGGAATGGCCTATAAAGCACCAGGCCTGCTGGCAGCAAAGGAGGTTTGTCTCACTCAAAGGGGGAGAAAGGTCTTTCCCCAAGAGTTAGCAGGGCTCATTAATGGGGCTTTAAACTAGACTCAGTGGGGGGGAGTGGTACTATCAGGCTTGCTTGTGACAATGCACCAAGGGTAGAGGAATGGGGTGCTAACGAGGGCTTGCAGCTGTTTGCTCCAAGATGTGCTGGCTACACTGCAGCACACTTAAAGTTTTATGTAGATGAGCCAGGAGCTCCTGGGGTAACAGGAGCCAATAGGGAGGCATCGTTAATACACCACAAAGGAATGCCACCTAGAGAGCAACCCAAAGGAATTGCAACTGCTCCAGCCAAGTCAGCCTCAACGAGGACACAGCTGAAATGCCTCTGTGCAAATAAAGGTAGCATGGGGAACAAACAGGAGCAGCTAGAGACATGTGCATGCCTTCAAGGCTACGATCTCATTGGCAATACGGAAACATGGTGGGATGGCTCCTACGACTGGTGTGTTGGCATGGAAGGTTACAGGCTCTTCAGGAAAGACAGGCAGGGGAAACAAGGAGGCAGTGTTGCCCTATATGTCAATGACCATCTGGACTGCATGGAGCATGGCCAAGGGATGGATAAAGAGCTGACAGAGCTTATGGGTGAGGATTAAAGGGAAATCAGGAGCAGGGGACATTACGGTGGGGGTCTGCTACAGACCGCCTGACCAGGAAGACCAAGTGGATGAGGCCCACTACAGACAGATAGGGGTGGCATCGCATTTGCAGGCACTGATCCTCATGGGCGACTTCAATGACCCTGATATCTGTTGGAAGGGTAACACAGCAAGGCATAGGCAATCCAGGAAGTTCTAGGATTGTATTGATAACAACTTCCTTCTCCAAGTGGTAGAGGAGCCAACAAGGAGAGGAGTTATACTGGACCTTGTCCTTACCAACAAGGAGGGGCTGGTAGGCAGTGTCAAGCCTAAGGGTAGCCTGGGCTGCAGTGACCATGAAATGGCAGAGTTCAAGATTGTTGAGGCGGTGAGGAGGGTATGCAGCAAGCTGAGCACCCAAGACTTTAGGAGAGCTGGCTTTGGCCTGTTGAAGAATCTGCTTTGTATGGTGCGACAGAATGAAGCGCTGGAGGGAAGAATGACCCAAGGAGGCTGGTTAATATTCAAGGATCACCTCCTCCAAGCTCAGGGGCGATGCATCCCAACAAAGAAGAAGGCAGGCAGAAAAGCCAGGAGGCCTGCATGGGTGAACAAGGAGCTCCTGGACATGATCAAAAGTAAAAAGGAGGCCTACAGGGAGTGGAAACAGGGGCGGGGAGCCTGGGAGGAATACAGAAAAATCGTTCGAGCAGCCAGGGATCAGGTTAAGCAAGCTAAATCCCAGATTCAATAAAATCTGGCCAGGGACATCAAGACAAACAAAAAATCCTTCTATAAGTATGTCAGCGAGGAAAGAAAGACTGGGGAAGATGTGGGCCCTTTCCAGAAGGAAACGCAAGAACTGGTTACCCAGAAGAGAGACAAAGCTGAGGTACTCAATGACTTTTTTGCCTCAGTCTTCACTGGCAAAGACTGCAGCCACACTACCCATGATGCAAAAGGCAAAGGTGAGGACTGTGAAAATGAAGAACTGCCCGCTGTAGGTGAGGATCAAGTATGAGACACACCTGAGCAACCTGAAGGTGCACAAGTCCATGGGACCTGATGAGATACATCTGCAGGTCCCGAGGGAACTGGCAGATGAAGTTATTAAGCCACTATCCGTCATATTTGAGAAATCGTGGCAGTCTGGTGAGGTTCCTGCCTACTGGAAAAGGGGAAATATAACCCCTATTTTCAAAAAGGGAAAAAAGGAAGACCCAGGGAACTACAGGCCAGTCAGTCTCACCTCTGTGCCAGGCAGGATCCTCCTGGAAACTCTGCTAAGGCACATGAAAAATAAGGAGGCGATTGGTAGCAGCCAACATGGCTTCACCAAGGGCAAGTCATGCCTGACAAATTTGGCGGCTTTCTATGAGGGGGTTACGGTGGTAGTGGACAAGGGAAGAGCAACTGACGTCATCTACCTGGACTTGTGCACTGTCCCGCGTAATATCCTGGTGTCTAAATTGGAGAGATGTGGATTCGACAGATGGACTGCTCGGTGGATAAAAAAGTGGCTGGACAGTTGCACACGAAGAGTTGTGGTGAATGGCTCCATGTCGAAGTGGACACAAGTTATGAGTGATCTTCTTCAGGGGTCAGTACCGGGACCCGTGCTGTTCAACATCTTTGTCAGCAACAAGGACAGTGGGATAGAGCGCACCTTCAGCAAGTTTGCCGATGATACCAAGCTGTGTGGTGAGGTGGGCACACTGGAGGGGAGGGAGGTCATCCAGAGGGACCTGGACAGGCTGGAGAGGTGGGCCCATGCCAACCTCATGAAGTTCAACAAAGCCAAGTACAAGGTCCTACATCTGGGTCGGGGCAGCCCCAAGCACAAATACAGGCTGGGCGGAGAATGGATCAAGAGCAGTCCTGAGGAGAAGGACCTGGGGGTGCTGATTGATGAGAAGCTCAACATGAGCCGGCAATGCGCGATCGCAGCCCAGAAAGCCAACCGCATCCTGGGCTGCATCAGAAGAAGTGTGGCCAGCAGGGTGAGGGAGGGGATTCTGCCCCTCTACTCTGCTCTGGTGAGACCCCACCTGGAGTACCGCATCCAGCGCTGGAGCCCCCAGCATAGGAAACACATGGACCTGTTGGAGCGAGTCCAGAGGAAAGCCACAAAGATGACTGGAGGGCTGGAGCACCTCTCCTATAAGGACAGGCTGAGAGAGTTGGGGTTGTTCAGCCTGGAGAAGAGAAGGCTCCGGGGAGACCTTATTGTGTCCTTCTAGTACCTAAAGGGGGCCTACAGGGAAGCTGGAGAGGGACTTTTTACAAGGGCATGTAATGATAGGACAAGGGGGAATGGCTTTAAACTGGAAGAGGGGAGATTCAGATTAGATATTAGGAAGAAATTTTTCACTCTGAGGGTGGTAAAGCACTGGAACAGGTTGCCCAGGGAGGTTGTGGAAGCCCCATCCCTGGAGGTGTTTAAGGCCAGGTTGGGTGGCACTTTGAGCAACCTGGTCATGTGGAAGGTGTTCCTGCAATGGCAGGGAGTTAGGAACTAGATGATCCTCAAGGTCCCTTCCAACCTAAACCATTCTATGATTCTATGAAACCCAGATCTCCCTAGCTTCAGGGTCAACACCAGAAAATTATGAGTGTTGTAGAATTACTAGATGTCTCACACCTTTCCCTGAGGAGTATAAGGGTAGTGTATGGTATTAGTGTAGGTAATCAATGCCTGCTTGAAGAGGTAAACCAACATTCCAGAGAGAAAATAGCAATAAAGGGATCTGTGAAGAGTCTGGGCTTTGTGGATCTGAGATCAGGCAAATAATCAGTAGAGCGAGTCTTGCTTCAGATTCCTGTTTGCAGTATCGGCTGATGGCCAGAAGAAGCAGGGGCAGAGCAATTCAGTCTCCATGCCACCCTGTCTCAGCTCCTGGCGCAGCATCATTGCTGGGGTTGATGCAGGGCTGCAGCCAGCATGGTGAGTCCCATCACTAAGCCAGGCTAGTTTGGCTTGGTGGCCTGTGAGAAGTGGGGGCTGCAAGAAGCCTGTTGCAATGCTTACACTGGGGTGCATTGTGCGATGTGGGCACAGATCTGCAGGCACACCCCTCCATCACTGCCACATCCCTACCATGTACACGTGGGTCTTCCTGCAGCTGGAAAGAGCTCCTCACCAAATCTCAGCCCTGTGATTCAATATACAGGGAAGCACCCAAAGAGTTGAAAAAAAAAAAATCAGCAAGACACTAAAATCATCAGCGATGAAAGATTAAAAAGCTTCTTAGGGTATTACTTACCTCCAAGCTGATAGAAAAGCTATCCTGCTCATGTGGCCTCATTTGGCATATTCCCAAGGAGGTATATAAGCTGCGTAATGCCCCACTTCACAGACTCGCTGGGATTCCTCAGAGACAGCAGCCCTCTTTTCCACTACGCTGAAATCCAAAAATATACTTTTCCAATGCTAAGAACTTGCCTCTTCTTTGTTTGGGGTTGGGAATGGATTTCTTATTAGACAGGATCATACCCTCCAGCCCACTCCAAGCCCAGACATTTCAAGTAACACACCACAGACTTCTAAAATGGAGATCCCAATTGCAAGTTTACCCACAGTCATTAAAAAAAATCAGGACACATCACACGGCACCAGACCGTCAGTTTAAGCCATGATTTGAAGGGGTTTTACCTTAGAGGTAGCTGAGTCTGGTGAACTGTAGGAACCAGGGCACGGCCCATTTCTGGTTCTGCAGAGAGACACCTGGGGAAACCTTGCCCAGGGTCTTCTTGCCTGTCCTGTTCACTGGCTGGTCCACCTGGGAGATGGCCAACCACCCATGCATGTGTGCAAGCACACTTACAGACCCTGAGCACCAGTCTCTGGTGCCCAGGTCCCAGACCCTCAGGTCCCTCAGACCCTGCATGGCTTTGCCTTACTGGGCGTCAAGGTCTCCTGTCCTACAGAGCAGCTGGTCTAGCCTGAGGTTCACCAGCTGGTCAAAAACACAGGCTTGGAACGGGGACCACAGTTGCACCAGAGGAAATACAATTTAATGAGAGTATAGGACAGACTGCAGTGATGAATCAAGATGCTCACACAGGCAAGCATACCTACTGCTGCTTACATTCCACTGAACCCTTTTCTCCCTTTTCTTTCTGTTTTCCCGTGCTTGTTCCTCCCCTGATCCCTCCCTTTCCCCTTCATACACCTATTCCCTTAAACATCCCATATGAAATTTCATACAATCCCTAGGTTCTGTTCTGTGCCATCCCCGAATTCTCCTCCCTCTGCATCCCACCATAAGTCTTATATCACTATAGGCCATCATTATCCTTAAGCTTCATGAAATTGCCAGGAGAGATGGTTGCCTTTAGTAAGCCACGTTGGTGGGCTTTGCTGAGCAGGAAGAGGAGTGGGAACAGTTTGTGTTAGGGTTTCTGCCTCCCGTCTGATCAGACAAGCTCAGATTTTGGAAGTGAAATGCACATTGAACTAAGGACAAGGAGACAGATGCAGCAGAGGATACCACAGTGTTACAAGTCACCATAAGCTTGTTCCTGTTAGGGGCAAGCTCACTCCCGGGCACTGGAAAAAAAGAAGCATCACTTGGGCTGGGCAGAGCAGTGGTCAAGGTAAGGCCTGCGACCCCCTCTGACTCCCATCACCTCAGACACGACTGAATGCCAGTACCCATGAGCCTCCCTTGCTCCTGCTCTGGTGGGATGGGTTGGGTTAGGCAAAACATGTCCCAAGGACACAGCGCTTGAATGGGGTGTCAGAAATCCCACTAGCTCTGGACAGAAATTACTCGTAGCCAAAAAAGAAGCTGCCAACAAAAGATACAGAAATGATTGTGGATGACTACAAAGTTGGATTGTGCAGCTGGTGCCTTTCTTCGGCTAGCCGACGTGAGCAAGGTTAAAATGCAGGTAGGAGGGAAGGGTGTCTCACAAAATTAGGGGCATAGTCCACAGAGTGTATGAATGAGGCCAAGCAAAGAGGCAATGCCTGGCTGAAAGTGAGGGAACAGGCATGGAAAATTCATTTTGCACTTCAAGCAAAAACTGCAAGCTCTGTGGACAGCTGTGCATGGAAAGAAGCAGGGCAGCTGAGGTGGCATGGGAGGCTCTAAAGGACATGGGCTACATCCAAGACTACTAGCTCCTGGCTCTGAAGAAGAAAAGTTTAAGAGGCCATGACGGACTGTCCAGACATGCCACAGATAGCAAACCATCTTGGAATATGTCATCAGGCACCTGTAGCTTGGAAGGACTTTGTCCTGGCAGCACATGAGGGGCTCCATGGGAGAACTAAGGTGTACAACAAATGTCTCCAGAGCTTCTTTCCCTGGTGCTGAGCATCAACCAGGATTGTCAGCTCAGGGTGGCATGGAAAAAAGAAGTCTCAAACTGGAGAGAAAAAGCTCTCAACCTCTGGTGAGAAGGTGAAGATGACCAGCATGCACATTTTTAGGTGTCTTCAGTACTGACTGAAGGAGGTTGGACTGTAGGCAGAAGGAAATAGGAGGACCTGAGCATGCATGGAAGAGAATGAACATGGAAGAAGCATGGAAGAGATGAATAAGGGTGATCTGTGGGGAAATGGAGTGGAATGGAGAAAACCTAAGGGTGTGTGGAGGAAAAGGGAATGAACCTAAGGGCACAAGGGGCTGACCTGGACCTGTTACTGCACTCAAAAAATCTCCTTTCCTGCCCCCAAATGCCCCTTCCCCACTCCAGTGTCCCATTTTCTGCACTGGAACACCCGAAGGACCTCACCACCCCTCCGGACTGCGGCAACTCCGCCGGGCACCCAAACACCCCCTCCCCTTCCTGAACACCTCGGACACGTCCGCTCCCACCCCCTGAGGCCCTGGCTCACACCCAATCCCCGCCTCTGTCCTTCCCGCGCCAGGGC
>VZSZ01008129.1:31416-113131 GCA_013398815.1 Ibidorhyncha struthersii
GCAGGGCCAGGGTTAGGATGGGGCTGCCTTGGGAGAAACATGCAGGCAAAGGGAGCGGGAGCAGGAGCAGGAGCTGGAACTGGGGCTGAGCCAGGATCTCCCCCTGCCACAGGCAGTGCATAGGCAGGAGTTGCACACATGGGCTGCTCACCTGGCATGGCTTCTTCACTCTCATTCTGCTCCTTGCGCTCCTCCAGCTTGACGAGGCTGGACTGGGCCGGGGATGTGACACCGGGGATCTGGGGCAGGCAGCAGGGAGGGGTCCTGGCCACGGGTGAATTCTTGCACTCCAGCAGGAAGTTGCGGTCGTAGATGATGCGGGTACCTGCCAAAAGCAGGGGGCTGTCAGGCACTGCTGCCCCCTGGCCACCCCCATCTCCGAGCACCATGGCCTAAGCCTGGAGCAGGGGGTGGGACCCAGTGCTTGGCCACGGCTCGGGGACATGGCGGGCTTGAGCCACTGTGCGGTTTCCCACATGACAGACTGTGACACCCATCCTGCCCAGCAGCTCTTCCCCACCTTGTTCCTCCCCTTGAGGCTCCGGGAGCTCTGCCAGTGCACAGCGCAAGGGGGCCAGCCTCAACAGCCCCTCAACGTCAATGCCCTGTGGCAGCTGATGCTGCAGCCACCCCTGTGCTGCCTGCAAGGCAGGGCCAGCCCTGGGGCACTTGGCACAAGCCCAACAGCCAGGCAGGTCCCCAGCACACCCTGCCCAGAGGTGGCTGGCTCAGGGGTGGTTCCCTGCAGCTATCCATCAGCAAACACTGGGTGCCCCCCCCACTGACACCACTGGGAGCTATCCCTGGGGACCTGTTCCCATCAGCTCAGCCAGTAAGCCACCCTGCTATGCCCTGCGTGAGGACAAGGCACAGGGTTTGATCTGACACCTCCAGTGTGCAAGCCTGCTGGGTGTACTGCCCCCCCGGGGCACGTATTGCCACCCCCCACGCGCCTGCTAGCGAACCCCACAGTCACACCAGCCCACGTGCCACATCTGCTGCCCTGCACCAGGTCCAGGCTTGCCTTCCCCTGCCCGGCTCTCCCTGCGGCCGAGCACTGGTTCCCTGCCAGGCTCCGGCAGCTAGCCCAGAGCTCCCGGCACCACAACCACATCAGGCAAGCCCCAGCCCCGCCAGCCCCAGTCTGGCTCCCCAGCCCCAGATAAGCTTACTGGAGGCACATAATGGAGCCATCGCCCACAGGGTGGGCACATGTGGCTCAACCAACACATGCCCAGCTCGGGGATGGGGCACACGCTACCCTGAGGACAGACAGTGAAGAAAAGGACCTGCTCAACAGCTGAACCAGGGCCTTTGGTCAGGGGTTCGAAGGGGGGCAAGAGGGCCAGCCCACGGTACCCCTGGAGGGAGCCGTGCCACCCAGTACCTTACCCCAGGGCTGGTGAATTTGAGTGGGAGCAGACTTCTTGCACTAGCCCCCACCCTGTGCCTCCCCCAGCTCCTGCCAGCCATGCCCGGGCATGACCCGCCGCCAAGGGGCCAGCACTGCATCCAGCAGCACTGCCTGCAGCCTGCTCCCCGGCAGTGTGAGCACCAGGCACTGGCTGTGCCTGCTTTCCCTGCTACCACAGGGCAATGATGGCCCTAACTTCCAGCAGTATCTTCCTACAAAGCTTTGGGGTTGCTTTTTCCCCTCCAGCTCTGGGCTGCCAGGGAAGCCACTGCCCTGTGGATCCTTTTAAGTATGTGAACAGTTATACGTGTATTTACCACCCTAAAAGGTTGATACCATGTCATCAGCTAGTTCTCTGCTGCATACAAGAAGCGTTTAGCCAAAAGCACTAGTTTTGTCTGATTTTTAAGTTCAAAATGGCTAAACTAATGCCCAGAGCAGGTGCCCATGCCCCCAGGGACCATGCTGCAAGGCGGAGAGCCCAGGAAGGGACCCACTCAGGAAGGAGCTGCCTAAAGTAGGCAGGGATGGGGTGGCTGTGGCCACTGTTCCATTCAAGGGATGACCCTGTGCTGGGTCTTACTCCCTGGCATGATGGAGTAGACAGTGCCACCCGGCGTGGAGCTGTAGCCCTCCAGGATGAGGAGATGGTGGCTCCCCGGAATGGGGCAGGAGGTGGTGGCGGTGCCCATGGAGCCCACAAATGTGGGGAGGGGCCTTAGGCACCACCCTGCCCCTCCCCTGCATCTCACCCCCAGAGCAAACACCTACTGCACCGCCGTACCACTTGTGTTCAATGCAGCTACTGTTAACACGAGCATCCGTACCACTTGTGTTCAATGCAGCTACTGTTAACACAAGCATCTCTCCTTTGGTGTTTGCACTATCAGGGGGGCAGCAGTAGTTGAATGTTTTTTGCATTTCTTCCTCAAATACTGGCAAAAATATCTGAATATATCATCCAGGAGCATTTCTGAAGTTTATCTGCTATTGCTTGTGCACTTTGGGTTTTCAGCACTCCTTCCTCACACTTTTCCTGGGAAACCTCTGCTGCTGCATGTAAGGATGTGTCTGGAGGAGGTGGAGGGAAGGTGGAGAAAACTCCATCTGCTCTGAGAGACCACCAAAAGCGGTCCATTCAGTTGGACACTACGTGCACTGCAGTTCCCTGCTTGAGGAACGGACCAGATATTCAGCGTCCTTACTGCATCGCCACTGAGCAAAAGCAGAAATAAGCATAGTCCAAGTGCAGAAAGTGGAGAAGTTCTTCACCTGGGTAGAGAATGAATGTTCATCTTAAGCAGTACGCAAAAATCCCCTTCTTCCTCATACAAAGGACTTGAGGAGCTCTCACCAGATTTAAAGGGTTACAAGAAGCTTCAGAATTGATGTATTATATGTTTTTCTCTAGTGGGAAGTGGTCTCTGCTTTCCTAAGATCTGCTTCTAGGCAGCTGGTCACAGCGAGTCAGGTGAAGAAACCCTGCATTTACCTACAAGCTACCTATTTAACCTTCTGCAAATTAAGATGCCATCAGTTGCCACGTTGTCAGCTCAGCCCTTATTTCCAGTCCCTGAACAAAACCTGATCTCTTAGGCAACCTACCTCAGAAGAGTGCTAGAAGCAACAGAACTAATCCAAAAGGGAAAAAAAACCAAAACACACGACCATGTTCACACACACACACAAAAAGGCTAACAAGTGGTAGGGAGAAGGAGTCAGCAGACCTCATATCGCAGACGACTGCAGATCAAAACCCTCTCCCAAACCCTGACTGCATCCACATGCTGGGAACAGGAGCAGCTACCAGTGACAACAACATACAGCCTCTTCCAAAATTCTCACACACAACCTATAAATACTGTACGCCTTTTATTGAATATTCAGGTAAATATTTCACATTAATACAGGCTACATAAAGTAGAGCCACTATACGACATGAAATTTACTCAGCTTTTCCTTTTAAGTATGTGAACAGTTATACATGTATTTACCACCCTAAAAGGTTGATACCATGTCATCAGCTAGTTGCTGATGCATCTGCTGCATACAAGGAGCGTTCAGTAGCGTTTAGCCAAAAGCACTAGTTTCGTCTGATTTTTAAGTTCAAAATGGCTAAACTAACTGGAGAACAGAATCAGTTTGTATAGGTCAATCAATTTGTTCTTATACAATGGGCAATCAAGTTTCTATTGTTACAGCCCACAGAAAATTGCTTAGTTAGGCACATTAAAAAAAATCCCCAGGCTTCTTCAAGATCATAAAGATTCCCAAACAAGGCTAAAAAAGGACAGACCCCCTTAAATCAGTTGACGTACTTGAGATGCATGTTTCCAATGTGAGGTGCCCAGGTGCCAGGCCAAATCTACAGCAAGAAATAAAAAGACAAGTCTATTATGAAAACAAATAATGGTTCCTTTAACAGAGTGTTCAACCACTAGAGGGCAAGCTTAAGGCTTCCCCCTAAAATACAACCACACTGTCCAAAGGCTGGGAGCCCTCTTCAGCTCTGGCCAAGGTTTGACTGACAACCTGCAAGATGCCAAGTATGGATATAAACCCTCTCATGTATAACAAAGCCGATTACCTGTCTGAGCAGTCTTGAAATGCTGCTTATTTTACCTAAAGTGTTTGGTACAGATAGTGCCATATATTTTTTTTATAAACACACACACACACTGTAGGGGAAAAGTCATGCAAATGAACTCAATTCCAGTATCAAAGAACTGAAAAAGATGCCACCTCTCCAAAAATGAAGAAAACCAAAAAACAAAGCACAACACCTTAAAAAGCCCCAGGTAAGCAATGGTGGAAAAAGGCAGCCACACTACCTGCTGAGCATCAGTACATTCTGTTGAATTCTGGACAACCTTGATCATGGGATTCCAGGCAGGATCTGGAGTATGGAGCCCGTTAAAGAGAGGGCCTCCTGGTCCATCCGCTAGCTGAGGGTGTGAGGGTATTAGAGTGCCACCGTACATGGAAATTGGTAGGCCCTGAGGGAAAAAGAGAAAGCACCATCGGTGAAGAATGCAGTGGTTGTGAAGTCCATTTGCCAAGATGACAGAGGCAGTTACATCCATAAGTAACGTTCACCTACTGGCAAATACCTCAGCACTGTGAGGAAACAGGACGTTACTGCACACCTAGGCTAAGTATGGAACATAGTGACTCTTCAGAGCTTGAGATTCAGGTCAGTTTACCCATTTCCCTGAAATCACACCTCACCAGTATGCAGCAGACTCTGCACAGTGCTTTCAGATGACCCCAGAATGCCAGACCCAGGAGCTGTACACAGTGATCTCAGTGGCCCCTCCTCTCCCCTCTGCAGCACGCAGGGCTGCAGCCAGGGCCTGCACTTCAGCAAAGCCTGTATACAGCTTAAGCCTACACGGCTTAGATTTTAGGCTTAAGATTTTCTATAAATTGCTAACAGCCATCTAAAATATTCTTTCATTTCAGAATGAGCAAGTTACAGGGCAACTTTTTGCAATTACAAGATTTCTTGCCCGTGTTTGAATGATTGCTACTCTGCAATTTAGAATATCCCAAGAGCACACGCTACAGCTACTTCGGAAGCATACTGTGAGCAGGTCTGCTGCTGACGTCGTTGTCCTGGACTTTCCTCCAGTGGTGGCTGAGCTGACTATAGCTTGGCTACATCCATCTGCCTCAACTACTTTCCAGCATTAACATAGAAGGCACACACTTACAAGCGGTCCTCTCATCCTGCTGCTTCCTTAAGAAAGGCACGTAGTATTCACAGGCATGACTTGTACTGAAAGCATTAAGCAAACCTTTCGTCAGCCTCAAGAGCTGAGCAAGCCTTATGAAATGTTTCTGAGAAAGGAAACACTGGAGAGCGATGGAGGTATTCAGCTACTTGACAAGAGAACATCTGCAATCTACAAATTCTGGTTTTATTTAAATGTGCTACCAGGCTTGGGCACCTTTTCTAGTCAGTACTGGGATGAAAGGAAGCTCAGGACTAGGTGCGGCAAGCAAGGGTAGGAGAGGTGGACGCATACAGTGTAAACAGGCAGGACAGGAGATACAATAACGAAAGTCCTTGGTCATTTTATGGACTAAATCCAACCCTCTGTAACTTACTTTAGAAAAATCCACAAAACTATTTGGCATGGGTTGGTGGAAGATATTCGAAGGAGCCACTATTCCAGAATCATCTCTCTCCATTGGCTGATGCTGAGAAAACGTGCCCGGGTCCGACAGCTGCTGATGCATCGGATGATTTCCCATGACCGGCTGAGACCAACCTGACAAACCTTCTGGAAAGGAGGAGATTGAAAATAGCTGATTACAATTCATTGAAGGTACTCTGGAGTAGCATTCAGCAGCTGTACACACCTACATACAAAAGCTCCCCGAAAACACACAGCCGCAGAGGTATCCTAGGGCTCCGCTCTGAGCAAAGGCAGACCTTCCACAGCCTATGCAAAGCGGGAAGATACCTGCAGTTTTTAGGCTGATAACCCATCACAGACAAGGCCAACACACAGTCTGATCTGTAGCACCAAGTCCTCTCATAGGGAAGCATCAGCAGGCAGCACTATATATGGCTGGCTACGTGCACATGCTCCCATCTCCTCTCAGGTACCACAGGAACACAGAAAAAAGTTACGCTTATGACAGGGGCAAAAATAGGGAAAGAAGAGCAACTGGTGAGGCCAGGCAAGTTTGGCCAGGCACGTGCTGTCTGCACATACGTTCCTCTTGGTCCTCCAGACAAGCGTGGAGATAATGGGGACTACTAGTAACTGCAAGGTTCAGGTGTCCACAGCAGAACAGCTAAGGTCCAATAAACCCCCAAGCACTGTCTGTGAACACATACAAGCTTTTCTTGAAAAAACACAGCAATGCCAAGACACTAAGTTAACCAAAGTATGGAGGGCTTCACTGAAAAAATATAACAAATACAGGACTATTAAATGTTTGTCTTTAGAGTTACCAATGGAAACACTTTATACCTCAAATGCTGCAGCTCCTCTTTTCCACAAGAACCTCAAACTATCAGGAAACTGAACTTAAAATGTCAGCTGTTTCAAAGTCATTCTTTTGAAACTGGGGCTGCCTGGAACAGAAGTCACCCCATACTATTCAAGAGTCATGAGGAGATCAATGCAAAGATCAGCATCCCCAACTATGTGTTTCTGGATGCATTGGCTGCACCACAACTAACATTTTAAAATGTTAATGGAAAGCAAGCTAGAAACTTGGATGGAGGCAGTTGTCCTTTTAGGCCAAGGGTCAGACTTGGAAATGGACCCCCATAACAGATAGAAGTTGTTTACTTTTTTAATTCTGTATCATTCAATAGACTTAATATGAAATTTCTGAACTGTTCACAGGGTTTACAAGGGCATGCCAACAGATAATCTAGGTTGGCTGAGAACCACCCACATTAGGAGTGAAAACCACATCGCTTTCATTGATAACGCACACTCTCACACCACTGACACCAGTTTTCCCTTCAGGACATACTACAGGAAAGTTGGTTACAGACTGTGGAACTTTACTCCTCCTCCCCAACTTTCTTTTCAAATGTAGTGCTTCCAAAAGGCCCTAGAAGTTTCTTTACGCCACCCCAGGCTGTACAACAGGCTTACCAGATACACTGTTAACGCCAAAGGACCAGATACCGCTGTGACCAACAGGAGCTGTGAAGTTGGTTCCTAAGGGCGTAGGAGTGACAGATCCTCCCTGTCGAATCCTAGCAAGCCTTTCTGTCCCAATGGGAGGGGGTACCTTTCGATCTTGATTGGCGTTACCCGTCTTTGGCTGGCCCAAGTTAGAAGGTGCAGAAGCAGCTGACAGGGGCGAAGATGATCCTGAGGAAACTGATGGAATAGGAGATTCACCTGCTGAAAAGAATATTTTGCTTGCTTAATTATACACAAAGCACAAGCTAGTGAGCATAAATGATACCTGGTCTATCCCCACGATGTTATCTCAAAGCAAATGATAAAAAGGTTTTAAAGGCTTTTTTTTTTTTTTGGCAAGCATTATTCAAGTCTCACAGAAATTCTGTTTAGAGTTTAACTCTAAGATCAACATTGTAACACAAATGCTTTCAGCCATCAGAATCATGTGGTATTCTCATGACATAGCAGTACAAATTAATTACGAGAAAGAATAAGAAACATGGAAGAGTTTCAGGAAGAGGTGAAAACATCAGCCAAAATACCATAAATATCTAATCAACAGCCTGGTTTTGGTATCCACCACTTCCAGCAGAAGAGAAATTAGACAGCTTCCCAGAGCCGCATGTGTAACGTAAGAGCATAAATCCCACCAACTTCAGAAGCGTCACTGACTCTTCTCAGACAATCCAACTTCCTTTGAGCACTCCTTGAAGCGTTTTAGTTCTTAAGCTCAGAGTGGCAATGAAGTTGCATGCAGTGACACGAAAAGCCTCTTTACTGAAGATTCTGAATCAAAGACCCATATTTTCTGTAAAGCTACTTCCATGTTCTTCCCATTAGGAGGAAAACCCACTGTTACCTCTTATGATGCTTAAAGATTTTGGAACATTTTCAGTAAAGTGAAATAATTCCAGAATCCCAATTAAAAAAAAAAAGGCAAGTATAACTTCAAACTATGGCAAACATGACATTTTCACCTAACATTACACTCATACTATTTAGAGGGGAATCTTTTAGCTGCATATAATCATCTCTACTCCCCCCACAGCTTCATGCCCTCTCCTCTCAGAGCCTATGACAACTGTTTTTTTTTTTTTGCCCAAATATGCCTTTAGTAATGCTAGCAGAACTAGTGGCATTTTACATGGGAAAAACCACAAAATAGTACAGCTTGGGATTTGCACGTCATCCTCACAGCTGCTAAAAGCAATTGGAAAGCATTTTGTGCATCACTGGGTAATTTCCCCTCAAGTTACAAATCTACTAAAGACAATAGCTATGAATTTATAGTTAACTAAGACAGACCCATGAAGTTCCTACATGAATTTGTTGCGCTTGTCCAAGGATGTGGTGAAAAATGCTGTCTGTTAAAGCTGGGAGTCCCAACAGGCGCTGGCCCTTGAAGGTAAACCCGTGCTCCTTGTATGTTTGCTGAAAAGCCTGTCAAAGGACCTGAAGAAGAAGTTGTAGAGCTGTTGGATGGATCTAGAGAGGGTAAGCCTGAAATAAACATAAATTTGATTAAATATCTCTCTTTGGGAACCTGCTTCAAAGCACCAGAGAGAGCTAGTGCTCCAAGTATAATTAAAGCATCTCATCACCTTCGGGGGTATCTGCACATGGCAAGTTCATTTTACAGGTGCACGATTCTCCCTTCGGAACCGACAGAAGGCATTTCTGTATGCTCTCTGTTTTGGCCTGATGACAAAAACAGCCATCCCTTTGGTCACTGAAAAGAAATGATCTGAGCAGGGAGGGCAAAGGAGGAAAGCTGTGAGTGGCAAGGATCTCTGGTTACAAAAAAGCCACGCAAGTCAAACAGGGCTCTGTGAAAGTCCCAGGGGAATCTGGCACCAGGGAAGTAGTTCGATGCAGTACGGTTTTTGCCATCCTATAGGTACAGTCACATGTAGGTCAGTCAGAGCTTGCTGTGTCCAGAGAAACAGGGCTGGCGAGGCACAGCACAACAGGTGAGGGGGCTGCTTTCTACAGGGATGCGTGAGAGGAAGGGAGAGATGAAGAGAAAGTTCAAAGTCCCACAAAAATTGTTAGCAAGGGGGAATTACCATTTTTTTAATAAGCCAAAGCTTTTAAGTACTTTTCCAAAATGCTGTAAAAGCTCTTTATCATGTTATTACCTGAAAGTAGAAAAGGGCATGGCCACATGTTCACCTGAGTTTTGGGTTTAGTTTCAAGGGCCTATTAAACAAGACTAGTTTCAAAACCATTTAAACATTTCAAAACGACCACAACCAGGACCAGCCTATATTGCTGCAAAGCAAGGTTGAAAGTTGTACCTACTCACACCACAGCAGCCTGCAAACAGCAGTGGTGACAGGCAATACCTACGGCCACATAGTAGAGGTGTACCTTTCATCGCCTGGATATATTCCTGGAAGCCAGGTCTTCCCCACCCCCTCCCCCCAGTATTATCAACCAAGTCAACCTATTTACTGCTTCCAGAAGTGCCAGATCCAACCAGCTCACCTTGACAGAAATGACTCACTGGGTTTGATAGAGGTAATTTTTGATAGAGGTAATTCTTCTCACTAACCCCACCCCAAAAGTTAAAACCCCAAAGTCTCCATTACAGACAAGGAGAAATAAATCACCACCAGAACATGGGGTGCTTAGACAAGGGAACCCGAGTGTGGGAGGACAACCTGTCAGGGTTTGTCACAGCACAAAGTGCAAGACTCCATGGCTACAAGGAGGGTGGCTAATGCCCATGCAGGCTGCCTATAAAGGCAGTTTGATTGACCTCTGTTTGCCTAGAGCTGCCGACTGGCCTCCTGTACAGAGCCTAGCTGTAAGCAGCCTGCAGGACCTCTGGCTGAGGGCCCTCCCTGCACATCTGCCATCTGTGCATCTAACGCTCCATCCACACAGGTCAACTCAGAGGTAGTCAAAAGGCCCCTGTGGTGACTGATTCCACCACACATCAAAAACAAGCTTCCAGCTGGCTGACAAACCACTGAAGATCCCAAGCCATATAGAAGGGGTAACAGCTGCTGCTGCCCAGAAGGACTGCTGGTTTCCTAAACAGAGAACAAGGCAGAGGTTATGACAAAAATAGTTCTTGTGCAGAAGAGAGATGCCCAGCTGTGTCTTTTGAAGGTGTGGTAGGACAGCTACACAGCTTTCAAAGTGCAATGACTGTGCAGTCAAGACCAGTTCAGCACTGATGCATCTTTTCCACAGGTTGAAGGAGGTGTGATGGCTAGAGATGCACTAATTAAACAGAGTAGTGAGTTTTCAGGTTGTATAGAACATTTTTTAATCACTACTTTGCCTTTCATAAAAGTGGATGAAAATTTTGCTCAATATTAAAAATGGATTCTATGAACAATGACTTACAGAATCTCTATTTCAGTAATGAGCTTCCTATTTACGGACTTACCAACAAAATCAGGTTTAGTAATACTAAAACCTTTTGCAATACCATACTCTGCAGTTACTTGGGCTATGAATTCAAACTCTTCATCAAGCTCTGAAAGCATAACAGCTTTCAAGACTGGTGTATCAATCTTACAAACTCTGCTCAAAATTCAGTTTATCAAAGCCCCCAGGCACTTCTGAAGAAAGTGGTTACTGCAAGGGCTACCTCCACCTTTACAGAAACAGCCACAACACTTGACCACTCCATGTAAAACAAGGAGCCCAGCTATTTCATGCAACTTCATACTCATGTGCAGCTTCCTAAGATGGCATATTCCAAGTTCATGATACCTTTTAATGCCACATGAGCAAGGTCTCAAATCCCTTCTTAAAATGCAGAAGAAAGAAGTAACAGACTTCTTTTGGTCATCTCCATAACTTCCTCAAACAGTCAGGCTATGCCTGCCCTCAATCTGCTAGAAAGAGAGATCTAAAGTCCTAGGTGAGACAAAAGGCCGTTTCCAGAACAGATCCACAGCCAGTGAGGAGATCTGCACATGTATCTGTGCCTCAGAGGAACCAGTGAATCAGAGCTGCAACTGAGCTTGCCCATGAACAGGAAAAGCTGAGTACTCAAACTCCACCTGGAGCTGACTCTTGTTAAGAAAAAGCTGATTTAGTGCACAATCAAATTATATTAAGTTTGCACAAAATCAGCTTAGAGGTGATCACCAAGAGATGTCAGTTTGTGGAAAAATTTGCCACAGCCCAACTGTGCAAGACAGGCACAAAAGACAAACCTCTGCTCCATCAGGTGTAGAGTCACAGCCGAGATGAGAGGATCAGCATCCACCTGCTTTGAAAGCCATTACTACTCCCCCTCATCACACAAAAGTGTACTGAGTTGCCAGGCAAGGCTCAGACTGCTCCTCGTCCACCCCACTGCTCTTGGCCAAAGCATAAGCCAGCAATGACTGGCCTTCCTTCCCGGTCCTCAAAATCTCATGAAACCTGCCACTGAACCCTATGGAAACAGACAAGGCAGTCCCCAGCTCAACCCATCTCAGAGGTCTGTTCCCTTGGGAAAAGCCAGTGAATGAGATGGGTGGACAGACCACAGGACCACACTTACGCTCCAAGGGAAGGCATCAGAGAGGTCCTCAACCTACTGTCCGCACTCCTTTCCTCACTATCACACCTTCAAAACACCCCCTTCTCCCCAGGCTCCCCCAAGTCCCCCTTGTCCTGCATGACGGACAATTTAGGTTCTGAAACAAAGGCGATCAAAAGAAGCATTAAGTAGAATGACATGCAATGAATCAAATAAGGACCTGCCTAACCAGTCACCTCCTCCCAGGCAGAGTTTTAGTGGCACATCTACCTATTTGTAGTTTTTCTTCACTTTGCAATACCCTAATCAAATTCCAACTCAGAAAAAAATATGTTCTGTCCAAATTTTTCTGTGCTTCAGTTGAGAAGAACTTTACTTATCTCCCCAAAGTCGACCACGTGAGCTCTCCCTGGATAACGATCTAACCTTCCTAACACAGGGAAGAAACAGATTCAGACTACTTTTTAAATACTTACAGTCATTTAAGGATATATAAAGGACCAAGAAATCTTTCCCAATGACAAACAGATGACCTTAGCATAAAGGAACAGCAAAATTTTTTGCTGCTATGAGAAGTCCCTGTCAGCTGTCTTTGTACACACGGGACACTATCATCAGAAAAATCAGCAGATCCCCTTTTGCAATAAGCTTCCTTCCCCAGGGGTTATTCCAGCAACAGCCATCTCACAGTTTAGAGCACTGCAGAGAAAAAGCTGAGCCAATGTAAAGTGTTTCTGGAGTCTGTTGAGGAGAGTCTGGCAATTCTTTTACTAGCAACCTATGTGACGAACAAGGTCCAGTTACTTTACCTTCCACACCCATAGTTACATCTGGTTCTGCTTACTGCACCGGGACTGGACGTCACACAAGAGCTCTAGGTATTCGCTCGCTTTGCAAAGCTATACAGCCCAAATTAAACTATTAAGAAAACTACAGTCATAGCAAACATCCCCGTTTTGTGGTTAAAGCTAGTCAGAGAGAAGTGTTCTGGTTTTCAGAAGTCCTGCACATTTGTAAACCAACTGAGAGGAATGAGAATGTTGAAAAACTTCTTTCCTCACCACCACGTCTTCCAAATGCCCCCTTCTCCTTTAGTTTGATAGTCAAGCTACTTGACTTTTCCCAATCCAGCATTCAAGTCCTGAAGCGTTAGCCCAAACACGTAACATACACTGTAAAGACAACTTCAAAGCAAGGCTCTCTAGCTTCAAGGCACCATAAAGCCATTATGGCAAGACTGAAGAGGAGAACAGGGTGGCACAGACTAGATCTCTTGAGAGTCCCTTCCAGCCAAACAGGTGCAGCCAGTTGTCTGCAACATAGTCTGAACACTAAGATGGATAATAACCCTTTAGGCAGAGCACAGCAAGGGCAAGGAGCTCACTGTGAGTGTTCCTAACCCTTTCCAAATGAATGCAGATATGCTTGAACTGCTATACATAACAGCAGAAGGACAGGAACTTCCTAATAAAACACACCATGTACACCGATTTCCCAAAGCACAACATAAGCTTATTAAAATCCCAGAGCCATATCAAGAGACAAAAAGTAGAGAGTTTACCCTCACTGAGTCAAGCTGGAGTCTCAGATAAACTACTGAACAACTGCATGCAGTCACTCCTGCAGCTGGAACCTGTCAAGAGTCCTGGCCCTCCCGTTTCAGGTTTGGTATCACCTAACCCTATGTTCTATTTCAACCCAAATGCTAAAAACAATGCTACTATGAACTCTAAAAACAGATGGAAGCACTCCTGTGTCCTACAGATGACAAGCAAGGCAATGTCTGCAATACTCCCAACACCTAACATCCTAGAAGAGCTGAAGAAAAGAGAAAAATTATCATCGGCATTTTAAAGAGCACTTGGGGAAAAAATAGGCCATCCTCGTTACATTAGTATTCTCTGTCTTTTGTAAACTACTTCTCAGTTTGAGATGATCCAAAGTGTAATGGCTGGAGAAAGAAGTCCATCCAGTGCATGATCTTAATGACTTACCTACAGGACTAGTCGAAACCCGCTGGGAAGGTGGCCTGAAACCAGGAGCCTTGGAGTTGTCAGGATGCATGTTTTCCACAGGTCCTAGCACAGAGTTATTCAGAAAGGTAGACTGAACAGTGAAAGATGGGTCAGCTGCTGCTCGGGTAGAGAGCGGACAATCTCCCCATCCTTGGTTAGCTGGCACCTGGTTGCTATCAAAAAGACTACTAAAGTGATTGAAGAGCGTTGCTGGCCCAAAGGTAGGAGGCAATGATTTGTTTGCTGGGTTAATGTGCATCTGAGAACCGTTCATAACGTTCATGGCTGACGAAAGCTGCACTGCAGCAGGTGGACCTTGAGAAGGTGTTAAAGGAACTTGATTCGTAACAAAAATAGACTGAGGATCTTGATGGAGGTTTGCATTTGGTACCACTGAATAGAAAGAACCTCTGGACTGCATCCTGTGAGTAACTCGAGGTGCTGGTACAGCTACTTGAGGTAAGTTACTGTTGTCCTGATTATCTGCAACAACTGACCTGGGTGACGCTAAGCTTAAAGGAGCAGTTTCTGAGCTGGATGAAAAAGGCATTGACATGGAAGGACTGATCTCTGACATGCTGGTTGGCAGTATTTCATCTTGGACACTATTTAGCGGTGCAGGGCTGCTCGACGGGCGAGTTTCAGTGACTCCTGAGTTGCTGTTAGCTGTCATACTGCAACTACTTGCAACCGAAGATGGTGCGCACACATTTGCAGTGGGTTGGTCTGGTGTTGACACCTTCTCTTTGGGTGCTGAGACGGCTGAGAAGGAGTCCGCTTTAAGTGCGGAATGCTGTGTTTGCGGAGCATTAGATGGCAGAAATGCTGCGGGCACTTGCCCATTGTTTGTGGGGGCAGAGGAAGCTGAAGGTAGAGTGTTACAGGTGCTCGTCACAGTTGAGATTGCTGTTGCTGCAGCACTCGTCTTGGGAACGCAGGCAAACAACTGCTTTCTGACTGAAGAG
Organism: Ibidorhyncha struthersii; assembly: GCA_013398815.1. Classification (NCBI taxonomy): domain Eukaryota; kingdom Metazoa; phylum Chordata; class Aves; order Charadriiformes; family Charadriidae; genus Ibidorhyncha; species Ibidorhyncha struthersii. Next base: position 45,960 of record VZSZ01008129.1, read on the forward strand.
GGAGTCCGATTGCTGGTTACACACAGCGGTTGGGTGGAAGCAGCTACAGAAGAGACAGTAATGGGACAACTAGAAGTTGCTAATCCAGGAGACTCCGTCTGTAAGATATTTCCATTCTGACTACCTACACGACTCGAACTATTATGCTTTGGAGAGCTGTTTGTGCTGCCAGGGTTAACTGGTCTCACTGGGAATGGTCCCCAAGTGTTCGGTGAAGGTGAAAAGGTTCCTCCAAATTGGGCCATAGGTAAGCGAGGGTGTCGGATCTGTTGCATAGTTTGGGCAGCCAGCAAGGCAAAATGAGGGTGAGAATAAGCTAGAGGAAGAGACACCGGAAAAGATGAGCGCACATTTGCTGGGACATTCTTGTTTAATTTGTTAGTAGGCTGGAAAGTAGATAGTGTTGATGACTGCGATGTGACTAGGGGTGGTGCTCCGAGAGGAAAGGAGTTCTTGTTTGAAGCAGTTGCAGTGCTGACTCCAGATGAAAAGTTTGCATGGATTGATTTGGTACTCGAAGCAGGTGTTCTTATATGAGTTTTAGGAATCAAGTCTTCCAGTTCCTTGGCAGGATCTTGAATAAGGGCATTGATGAGTTGCACTGCATATCGTGTTGATTCTGTACCACCCCTAGATTAAATACAAACATATTTATCTTTTGCAAAAGGAAACCCTACTTTGTGCAACATTCTGTAGCCTCAATTTCATACTGATCTGCAAGTCTATTGCATGTTTACTCCAATACGTTATTCCCTGACCTTTGCTTATCTTAAGGATTATCTTTGAAGAAGTAGACCTTCAGCGTATCTTGGCAGCAGTTACACATGTCCTATTCTAGTAACAAGCTAAATATGCACTGTCTTAAAAAGCAAACAAACTTCTTAATAAATGACATTGTGAACTAACTCAAGATTTTAATTTCTAGATACCGTACCTTATAGTGATCATTCTCTCTCCATTCTTATCTTTTTGCTTATCAACATCAATATGGGCACCAGTGACGTCTTGAATTGCTGTGATGTTGCACCCACCTCTTCCCATTATTCTAGATACAACAGAAGCTGGGACAGACAATTTCTTTGACCTATATCACAAAGATCACAAAACTGTGAAATGTATTCAAACCTTAAAGGCATACAAAAATCCCTTGCTGTCTGACAGGTGGCTGAAGCAATATTCTTAAGTTTCAGGGCAGCAAGTGGTTTTCTGCTTGTATTTTTTTTTCACCCTTTGGAGCCTCTCTAAAAGTCCCCCACTCAAATAACTCATTATCCTCCGTACCTGATGAGGATTCTCCACAAGCACTTATTCCACCACCGCTGTAATACAGATGTGTGTGTCTCACACTGCTTCAGAAACACTTTTGGATTTTATCTTATCTTGTGTACCTTCAAAGTGAGACAAATCCTTAGCTTATCAACCTAAATTTATATAAATAGCGCTGCTTCAAATATAAAAAGCCCATGGCCTAACTACTTTGGCCATTTATAGCAAGGGAGAAGGTGGTTTTCCAGTGTCTTCCCAGTGATCAGCTCTGTAATACCACTTGCATTCACAACCCTTTTAGTATCCACCTCTCAGACCTCAAGACCTGAAAGTTTATAGGTGGCACTACACCATGGTGGATCACAGATGGTTAAGTTGTGCAGTTCTGTGATTTAAGCAGCTGCTGGAAGCCACTGTGAAGTCAGCACAGATTTTCAGAAGCAGGTTCACTGTCAGGTCACAACACTAACCTGTGTGCTCAGCAAAATAAGTCAATTTAGGATTTTTCTAATTCACATGGTATTGGTGGGTCTGTGCAGGCATACAGTTCATGTCTTTGAACAGGAGCTACGATTGCATCCAGTTCCCAGCCAGTGTCTCCCTGGGCCACCGCTGTGTCCAGACTTTAAAGGCTGAATGGACCTCTCAAGCCCATACACCACTTTCAAGCTTGCCAGTGCTGTGCAATAGTTCCAACACTGAACAATCAGAGAGGATTCAAAGAGGTTTCAGAAACCACTGTGATCACAGTGCAGGCGCCTCTGAACACTGGACAGATCCCCACCACCCCGTGAGAAGGTTGCCAGCTTCTCCTAGCTACTTGGCAACTTTTTAGTAACTTGATCCTCAGGAAATTGTTTCTCGCTTATTAGGACTTAAAGGAAACCGATTTTGTTTTAAACACATCTAAATACAGGGAAATGTTCTTAAGTATCACCTCATCTTGCCAAGGTGTTTTTTCTTTCCCCCTCTTCTGCCAGGAGAGCATGCCACAACCCTCCCCATCCTCAGAAACCAGTCCTCAGAGCACGCACCCAGATCTCCTCCCACGGCTGTTCCATGCATTGGGCTTTCTTCCCCTCCTCTACCCCTCAAGGCTCCTCTCTCAAGCTAGACATCCCAGTCACTCCCTCCCCAAACCACAGCTCCCATCATCACCGAACTTTCAAGATACACCCACTTTACTCACAGGGCTCCTAATCTTGGTCTGCTTCCACCTCAAGCCCACTACAAACCCCACGCCACCACCCATGGAGACATTCCTCCTCCAGGAGAGGTCACCCTGGTGCCCAGGCCCATGCTCAACCCTCACCCACTGCCGTTTCCCTCCCTACCCGCCAAGCTCGATGGTTTTTACCTTGAGAAGCGCTGCAAACAGTACCTTTTTGCTCCTGAACAGCAGCGCCCTCCTCTCTGCAGCTGAAATTGCTCAATCGGTGCTGGCTGCAGGTTGTTGCTAGGGGGAGGGTCTTTCAAAACTCTGCCTACTTGCCTGTCAAGGGCAGAAGGGATGTTTTCATTGGTCACTGCTTTGATATGCATCCCTCCTTACTCAGGGTGAGAGGGGAGGAGAATTCTTGTTGAGACCAGGAGAGACTTTAGGAGAGGAAGGCACACAGCTCTTGGGCATTTTGCATACGCATCTCAAGTTGCCAAAAAGCTCTTTGACAGGACGCATGCTTCCATCACTCAGGGCATAGCCACACTATAGCCACACCACTTGACAGAAGCATTCTTTATGCTGCAAGGCCAGATTCCTCAGGGCTGAGGAAAGGTCGGGGGTTTGGATGCCACCCCCAGAACCCTACCATCTCCAGCAGAAGAGCAGACAATACCCAACCAAGCAGCTGAGTTGAGCCAATGTGACTCAAGAGACCCAGGAGGAGAGATGGAGCAGCTCCAGGGCCACTGGTGCTGTGCACAGACCTGCAAAAGCCAGCTGCCTGCCAAATGGTTTCCTGCCTGCACGACTCACCAAGTGGTGGGCAGTCCTCAACCACACATTTAGCAAGGCCACATCACAGTGGAGAACCCCATGTGCGAACACAAGAGAAGGCAGAGGCCAAACCAAGTCTCTAAAGGTTCAAACGCTTAAATTTTCAGATTAAACTGCCTTTTTAACCTTTCTTAAGAATGGTCTGTGGCTTCCACTAATCTGAATGCATTACATCCTCTGTACACTTACGTTCTTTGCATGTAGCCTAAAATTCTCTAAAATGAGCATATTTGGTCACTACTATTGCAGAACACAAAAGCAGGAGGGCATCATAAGTGCACCCAAAGCATCTGACACTTGTATGTACATGCTGTATTCCTTTTTGATAAAGGGAACAAAAAAAGGAAAGCCAGATGATCGTTTCTTGTTACCAGAAGTAGGCATCACAAAGGTTACAGAAAAGTTACTTGGGTGTTAATGGGCTTATAATAGAACCCAGTACATTTTGAAAGAGAAAGTTTGCTTTACAGAAAATCTTTAAATCTAATTGTACCTCTAGCACTCGCTTTCAAGTGACAAATTTTTCAACAGAATTAGCGATCAAGGTAATTGCCCAAAGCACAATGAATTTCTTTGGCCTTGAAGCGATCATCCACCTCTCTCCTCTCCTCACATCCATCCTGCCCTTAGTTCATGTGCACGCAATCATCTGCTGTCAGGGCTTTTCACTGCCATCTGCTCCCTCCCCCTTTTATCTTATCTCTACATCCTTTACTCCACTGAAGTCACAGATAAAGAAAACCCTCGTGCCAAATAAAATGTTCGTGTCATATTGATGCTAAGTTAGTGAGTAGTTACTACAGATTAGGACTGCAATTTTTTTCACAGCACTGCCAGAGTAAGGGGAGGAGTAAGTTTTTTAATAAATTAATTATACAATTAAATAATCAAATAAGCTTGCTGGACATTCTATATTTGAGAATAACTTAAAAGCTAAGGCAATTTTTTAACATAGAATTAAAGTCTTTACCTTCTAACCACTTCTTTCCAGCCTTCTTCTCTTTTCTGGCCTCTTTTTGGACTAGTCAGATTCAGCTTTACATTTGGAGAGGTCAGAGGCAGGGAAACGGGCTTATAAGCACTTGACAAAGAATTTGAATGACCTTCACCATCAAGTCTGGGAACAAAAATGTGCTGATTACAAACTGCAGAATAAAATGACAGCATTACAGTATACATTTTTACAGCTTAAAACTACTAGCATGAGGTGTTTTCATTCTTATTTTTTACCTGTAACAACTGTTGGGTGATTTCATAGGTAGTTTTTTTACCTTTTAGTCCACTGCCCATACCCTTCCTCCAAAAAGTGGAGTGCTAAACTGAATGAAATAATACCAGAAGCAATGAGGCCATCAGATTAAAATACTTTATAACAGGCAGTACACAGCCACTTCAGCACATCCTGATTATGTGTCTATACTGTGTTCTCCTTTTTGAACAGCTTTTTAAGAAAATCTACTTTGGTAATAATGTCTCTTCCTCACTAAGTACTTGAAAATGTCTGGTTTTCAGCTCTTATTGTTACCGATTCCCTGGAAATTGTGTCTACCCCTTCCCGCCCATTTTATGAATGGGTAATTGAGGCACAAATACTTGAGTGTATTTAGGTATTTAAGTCCCAGTGACCTCAATTGGAAAGCAGATGCTCAAATATCATTCCCTGTATCACAGCATACAAACAACGCAAAGTTTGGTTGAGAGAGAAAAAGAGAAAGAGAGAGAAGAGACAATCTCTTATTAGGCTAACTGATCTATGTGGAGATAAATAAAAGCGGCACTGGGAGCTCACAAGTTCAGCCACAGCACTGAAACATAGGCAGCAAGCTTACAAGTCACTGAAAAAACTAGCCTTACGTGATTCGACCCAGTAAATCTACGGCATAGCTGGAAAATTTACAGTGGACCTCATGCTTCGGCTATCCTGCCAAGCATCACTCCTGCTCTTCACTATATGCAAGTTTTTATTCATCCAGTTTATTCACCATTCTTTACAGCATTGTATGTTCACTGTGCCTTCTTGCAGACAAACTGATTGTTTATACTACACTTTATACAAATTTCAAGATCTCTCCACATTTAAGTAACCCAAGTGTACCAATTATATGACAAGCAACGTTTAGACAATACGCCTTTTAAAATGGCATTTTCTCTCTTTACCTTAGTAAGGTTCTAGCTCTCTGATAATACACCTGCCCGAGGCAGGTTTCAAGTTCTATGGATAACTTTACGATTGAGCCAAAGAGAATGAGAAAATGCGTATGAAAGAGAAAATGCATATGAAAGAAAAGGACAAAGTCCATTGTGGAATGTCGATTCCGGAATAGACTTTAAAAGCTTTTTTCTGCTTTGTCTGAAAACACCCAGGTAAGTTTTCAGAAAAGCATAGTTATGAAGTCTGAGTTTAAGTTTCAATTCCAGTAGCCTTGTCACCAGCACATCTATGACTGAAGAATTCAGAAAGAGCAAATTTAGAAATGATTTTCAGACAAAGTCTGCAGATGCTCTTTGGCTCTTGCACTAGGCAGAAGTTAATAAAATATACTAGCCCCATTTTAATATTTATATACTGTCTTGTTTCTTAGGTGTACTTTGTCTAACAGAAGCCCCGCTTCTAAAAAGGAGTGAGAAGTATGCATTTAGTTAGACCTACTGCAGTGAACTGCACAGGATTCCAAGGCTTTTGTAGGAGACCTGGCATGAAAGGTCCAAGGCAGAAACAATTTATGTTCATGAAACAGAACATAAGACAAAATCCAATTTCTAACATTCCTAAGGGTAATCCAAAAGACACACCCTCAACCACAAGGGCTGACAAATCCTCTTGTTCTACACCTAACTTTAATCTGGGGAAAGAAAGAAAAGAAAAGAGAAAATCCCGACTCTCTTCCCACCCCCAGACAAGTGCCTCAGTCTGGCAGCAGCCCTCTGGCTTGCTGCCCTTTTTGATCCTGTAATGTTTGCCTTCTTATTGAAGCTGGGTTCTCAGTCAGCCAGGTTCCTGTAGATCAACCTCCCATACCCTCTCCCCTCCCTTAATGCTTAAAAAAGAAAAGAAAAAAGAAAACGATGGAAGATCAGACTCATACTATTTACATGTAAAAATAAGCAAAGATTACAGATTCAGATGGGATCTAAGCTTTTTGATTCAGACCAATGACCTATTCAGAAACTGCTGTTATAAAAAAATATTAGCTCATTTCATGGCAACTCACTAATCTTCCAAACCATTCATATGCCCCCTGTACTTTCACAGAGTTCTTTTGACTCTCACCTCTGGCTGGACAAAGTTAAATCAAACTGTCCATCAACCTGGCAGGCAAAATGCTCAGAGTCATCAACTTCTTCCCTCCTTAAGACAAAGAGATTGCAATTCAAATGAGTTAATGATAAAACCATAAAACAATCAAAAGGTAACGAAACCACTTCTGTAAATAGTTTATAAGTAAAGCTGGCACTTCCTTTTAAATTCCCAGCATATTCACTTTAAAATCTAATAAAGTTGACAATACAAGATGGATGCTTAAACAGCACAGAGAGAAAACTGGCTGTTTGCTAAAGTAGTATTAAAAACTAGCCAGTAATGCCAAAAAAAAAAAAATCTTATCTTTACCATTTTAAACAGGTTGCGTTCAAACTTGACAGTATAATTTAACAGCAATAAAGCAAACTCAGTCTCTCAAGACTCTGGGAATGTACCAGCTGGTGTAAAGCTTAAGCTACAGAAACTTTACACTGGCATAGTTAAAACCCCATGAAACAGTAGGGAAGCAATACAGCAGTCTCACCTCGTTGGTGTTTTTGAAGCTGAGGTGCTCGTTTTTTCTTCCTGAGAGGGGATAAGCAATGAGGCATAGCGCCGCTCAGAGGAATTTGTATCCATTGTGAAGTTCAACTCTTGGCTTTTACCTCCACTGCTACTTTCACTATTGCAATCTGTGCTATCCAAGTTATCTGAATCACTATTCCCACTTGCACCACCACCTCTTGGCTCTCCATTTATTTTATTTTTATCGGCTTTTTGCTGTGCTAGAGTTATATGCTGATCTGGCAAAATTATCTGCATATTTTGAGGAGTCTCTTTCGTTTTATTTTTCTTATTTTTTCTATTTGTGCTGGGGGTAGTCACCACATTAGCTCTCTTCTTCCCAAAGGCATTTGTGAAAGTAGCTGAAGTTGCAGAAATTCCAATTGTAGTTGTAGTAGTTGCACTGGGAGGCTCTATAGGAACTTCTTGCTCCACTGAAAGAAAAACAGTTGATACACAATCAAAACCCACAAAATATAGAAAGCAATGCCCTGACTGAAGACACTACAGCTGAAGTTTTGCTCCTTGATGAGCTGTCAGACTATTTGCACTGCACTCAGCTGTAAATCTTCCAAGAGTGAAAGGCTTTTGGGAACAAAGGAGGAAAAAAAAAAACAGTGAGCAAATTCTGCCAGGAATTCTGAGTGCAGAGGAAGAACCAGGGCAGAAGCTACGCAACAATGTCACATTACAAGCAGATTTCCATACCTAGTTGGTTAAAACAAAAGCACCCCCACAACTACATTGTTCAAGAAGAACAACTACATTGTTTCAACAAGAAACACTTGTTGTTTACCTTCATCATCGTTTTCCTCTTCATCATCATCTTCTTGCAGTTCCAGAGTTTCTTTAGGCTTGTTTTCTTCATCTTCTTCTTGTTTTCTTTTTTGTTCCTCTTTTTTCTTCTTTCTCTTTTCCTTTCTTTTCTCCCTTTTAGCTGCAAGGGCTTGTTTTCTGCTCTCCTCTCTTGACTGTATAGGAGAAAAGGAGCCATATTTAAACATTTTCACACAGATTAAACTATACTTATAATTCAGATCTTCCCTAGAAGTGGAAGGGTGGAGGGAGAAAGGAGAGAGTACGATGAACTAGAATGATTTTGTCACATACTGAATCATTACACAGAAACTGGGCAGACCTTATGCAACAACAGGACTAGTTGGTCCCAAAACTTCTAAGGAATGACAACAAAATAACAACAAAACCAGAGGTATTATAAAAATATAATTTTACTGGAAAACCAACAAAATCTCTCATTGTCTCAGCCCTTTCTCAAAAAAAATTTAATAACCTCATTTATATTTTTGCAGCAATGTTCACACCTTTGACTCAAAATGATGTTCCAGAGTATTTTACAGAAAAAACTGCTGTCATTTTAACCACTTTTTTAAATGTATAGAATCAGTCAACTATGCTGTACTGTAGCTTTGCACAGCAACTGATAGGTGTTTAACAAGTCAGCAACCTGGAAAATTTAATGAACTAATATGGAACTTGTTCATCAAAAATTGTAAAAGCCTCCATTAAGAGAACCCATGAAAGAATGCTTAAGAATGTGTGCATTACACTGGGACACTTCACAGTATTCTCCATGAGGGAGAAGTTGTTTTTCCCCACTATCTGCACAACTCTGTGTAGCTCACCAGGCAGCTTGTAGGCTCCCCCTCTTACACAATGTATAACAAACCGTGTATCTCACCACCAAGGCTGAATTATTCACACATTATCTGTGCTGAAATAATCCAAGAGAGCTACTACCCAAGTTAACTATTGCCACATTCAAACTTTCCTATTAAGGACAACAGAGTGGCTGAAGCAGAAGTCAGTTCTAATTTGCTACAGTCAGTATATGTTTCACTTTTTGTATATTATCATAGAATCATAGAATAGTTTTGGTTGGAAGGGACCTTAAAGATCATCTAGTTCTAAACCCCCTGCCTTGGGGTTTCTCAAAGCCCCATCCAGCCTGGCCTTGAACACTTCCAGGGATGTGGCAGCCACAGCTTCTCTGGGCAACCTCTTCTAGTGCCTCACCAGCCTCAGAGTGAAATTTTTTTTCATATTATCTAATCTAAATCTCCCCTCTTCCAGTTTGAAGCCGTTCCCCCTTGTCATATCACTACATGCCCTTGTAAAAACTCCCTCTCCAGCCTTCTTGTAGGCGCCTTTCAGATTAGAGAAAGGAAAGCACATACAGTCACAGCACAAAGAACTACTGCCCCCAAAAATACAGCCTATAGATTAATACACAGTTCAAACCCTTACGCTATATGACAGCAATTCTCTACTCACCTTCTCCAGGTCTAGCTCCTTCAGCAATATAGTTGCATTCTTATTTGCTTCTGCAGCCTGCTGGTCTTTCGCTTTCACAATCGTCTCCACACACTGGTGACACTTTTTCAACAGGTCCTGGAATGCAAACTTGTCTTACTACCTCCATAATAAAATAAAATTGAGGAGTGAGACCTGCTCTACAAACATGGGATTAACTTTCCTGTATTCATAAACAAACTATTTCAACAGGACTCTAAACACTGATTTATTTTTTTAAGTGTTGTATTAAAAAGGAGACTTGCACAAACCTCTGAATCAAACATGTTTGCTCAAATGTACAAGCAAACACATACATTGTTTTCGAATACTTAAGAATTTCTCATGCCTATTTTTGCTGAAATTAAGAGGCGACATCTTTTCCCTAAGTTAAACTCACCTTGTCAGTTATTGTCGCTATGTATCGCATGCATTCAATGTCCGAAGGAAACTGGTTAACTTCTTTCACCAGGAACTGAACTACTTTCACATGCCCCTAGAATAGCAAAGAAATTTCTAATCTCTTGTATACAATTGTCAACATTTGTCATCAAAATACAAGTTTGATATCTCTTAGTCCAATGCAAAAGACTAAAATAAGTAAGAACATTTCTGGTAAGCTGCTGTTTGAGAAGAAAGGTAGTTAGTGTTTGCTCAGTGTTGACAACACGTCATAGTGGCAAAGACAAGCTCTCCCACAAGGATTTTTTTATTTTAAAATACAAAGACCAAACCAGGCCCAAGGGCAGAGGCAGCTATTCCTGTTCTTAGCACCAGCCAAGACCATCCTCTGTAGACCCCACCTGTCACCCCAACTTACTCTCCAGACTCTCATGCCACAGAGCTAACTTAGTTTATCCAATTACAAGGTAAGTCTGATCAGGGAACTCGGTCACCTGAATATTATCCTGGCAAACACATTCCTCTGCTGCTGGATCCATTCACTGATGAGGCACACTGTGCAGCCACACAGAAAGTACCTAACGGTTGCCTCTGAAGTTATATGAAAGCAATGGAGGGACAGCAGTGGCGTGCTCAGTATTGCTGTTTATGTGTCAAAAAAGCTGTACACTTATTTGATATTTTGTTAAAGGCTAAGCAGCTACTGTTAATCAATTCCTCTGCTATAGCTACGGTCCTGGCATCCAACACCATAACTGATGAAGCCATCACAAAGCAGTGCTCTTCATGCCAAGAAGAGAAGGTGGTGACAGAAAAGCTGACTACAAAGTGACCTGCTCAACAACAAATTAAGAACGGAACAAGAGAAGCACAAAGGAATCAGGACAGCTTATTACACAGTGGTATTTTGTTCACCTCAAAAGCAGGACTGAAACAAGCACTGTAATCTGCAGAAATTTAGGGGGGATTATGGTAATCACGAGACTGAAATCTCAAACAGTGAAAGTTTTTGGACAGTGTATAACTGGAAATAATAAAGTTAACATGGTTTACGAAACCAAGTTTACCTCCCAAAAATTAGATCTGTGTAAAGTACACAGATTATGATTACTTTAAAGCATGCATTTTATGAAAACAGTAATTTCGCTGTTATATTTGATTCTTCCAAAACCAAGTGTTCAGATTTAAGATCAAATCAGAAACTCTGTTTTGAAAACATTTAGCATTGAAACAGAAAATTAAATTGGACTCCTACCTTACGAAACGCTGACATGAGGGGTGTAATTTTCCGATTATCTGCAGCATCCACATCTGCTCCTGCTTGCACAAGCAACTGAACCACATCATAGTGACCACCATTAGCTGCCAACCACAGAGGCGTGTTTCCTTTCTTGTTACGAACGTCAATATGCGCTCCTCTAAAATAGTTCGTGTGATCGAGTGAAACAAGGCATGAATAAAGGTGGAAGTCAGGAAGTAAGATCATGAAAGACCAGAGCACAACTGGATATATAACTTTAATTACTGATATCTAGTGGCTAGAGAAATTCTGTCCCTGAAATCTGCTGTTTAAGTTGCAATGTAGTGACACAGGGATTATTTAAACCTCCTTTACAGAAATGAAGCTCACCTGCTGCAGCCTAATGCACCACAGCTACACAACTAGTAACCACGGGTCCTGTAAATTGCCATTAATGTGGTGACTACCCACAGAACTAGGCAGCGCCTGGAGATTTTAGCAGCGCATAGGGTTACGCTTGAAGAGCTCAAGAGCTACTTGCAGACTTTCCCCCTCAAGTGACAGCAGGGAAATGCTCGTGGGGCAACTGCTGGATTAATACATAGCCAGTAGAGCTGGCAAGTCAGACACTGTTTGCTTACCTCTCATCCCAGCTGCCTGCTTAGCTTAAATAACACTGGAGCAGCAGAATACTCCAGCATCACACCAGAGAGCAGGTAAGAGATACAACATCCTACTTCCAAAGCTTCCCATTCCCTTTGCTCTCATATGCACAAGACAACATAAACAAGGGCACCCTCACTACAGAGAAATACACCTGTGGAACAAACATGCTGCTAGTGAGAAGTAATTTACCGATTAATCAGGAGCTCACAGAACTTGTAGTGACCCTTATCTGCTGCAATTGTTAAAGCTGTATCTCTTGAGGAAGGCACAGGTGGAGCATTAACATCCGCTCCTTTATCAAGGAGAACCCTTCCAACCTCTGCATATCCTCCTGAAGCCGCTTCCATCAGAGGTGTGAGACCAGTCTGTGCAAAGAGAATGAGTTAGTGTGAAATTTTTACAATATTTACAATATACAATATACTTTGGATGAGACATAAATGATTTCTACACAGAGAAATCGGATTTTTTTATTTAGCTGCCTATATTTAGTGTAGGAGCCTAACTTCAAGCAATCTCTTTCTCAAACAAAAAGAAAAAAAAACCAAAACAAAAACCAAACCAAACCAAAACCCAAATACTCTTGGGCTTTCATTTATACAAACCCAGGCAAACTGTTGACTAAGTACCACCAGATACCTGTCTGAACAGCAAAAACAAAGTTTACAACAGGATCTCTAAAATAGAGGTTAGAACAGATCCAAATGAAGACACAAGTGTTTCTACAGAAATGCTCAGAAACTGGCTTTATAGCTTTTCTCTAGCCTCCCTCAGCACTGAGACTGATCTGGCCCAACTTAGTTGCCAGGCTAGACTGTTAAATAAACTTATACCAGCTGCTAACATGCCCAACTGACCATTTGAGAGCTGGCTTTTATCCATATCCCCTTTTCTCCAGCCACAGTCATTCCAGAAGCAGGCGGGGTAGACAGACACAGCAATTATTTCAGCAGCCTTAGGAGTAACCAAAAATTCCTTTGTGCTGGGGAAATCAGTCTGGCTGTCTACACAAGCTTTAAGCTTGCTTTATGGCAGGAGACACAAAGCTGTCCCAGAGTACCAAAGGATGGGACCTGTGGAGCATTTCAGAGGCACAGAAAGTCACAGTACTGAAGCCACGGGTTTGACAGCAACGTACAAGCTTTACAAAGTTTGATTGCACTACTTCTGTTGTAGACAAGAAATCTGTTCTATATGAGAATCACTATATGCAACACTATTCTCTTCCTGCCTAGACTTAACTCATATGTAAAAATATGTATATATGTTCTGTTAATGAGTACCACGTCAAGCTTAAACCCAGAAAGTTTCTCAGTACTACAGAACAAGAGTCCACCTGAGGCTCATTAGGAACTCAGAAGGACCAGTCAGCTTTTTCCCTAATGCAAAAAATTCATCATCATGGATGCTTTTTAAAAAAACAAAAAAAAAAACAACAACCAAAAAAAACCAAACAACCCCAAAACCCCACAACTTATTTCAGAACATTTAATAAGTCCTCTGAGCCCAGAGAGGCTCCAGGTAACAGGAAAATTTGAAGAATCTTGACAACTCAGAGAAATCACCTGTTAGAAATAAGTCATAAGGAAACGCGATTCACACCCTTACCTTTGCCCTGTGCTCGACATTGGCCTTCCTGTCCAAAAGCAGACTGACCACCTCTGCTCGGCCTTGGAAACAGGCCAGGGTGAGGGCCGTATTCCGGTTGGTCTCAATTTGGGCGTTAATATCAGAACCCATATCGAGCAACAGTTTCACGGCAGGTACGTGGCCATTCATAGCAGCCAGCATCAGAGGAGAAATACCTAGCTTACTGCCGGTCCTAAAAGGAAAGAAAAAAACTGCAGTTCCCAGAAACGGAGGAATGCTCTGGGAAATATAAGTGTTTTTAAGAGGAACAAAGTGTTTTGTTTCAAGCCAGAAAGGAACATATAACATATACAGACACTGACCTAAAATACTAGCATTTTTGAATTGATTAGAAGAAACCCATCAGAGCAACTAGATGCAACAGACAATTACAATTTATAAACAAGGAAAATACATTTCAGCTTTCAGACATTCAGATGGCTGAAGTACGCATGTCTTAAACAATGTATACTAAAAATCAAGGCTGCATCTGATCCATTCAGAAAAAAACATGCTACTAGCACAGCTGCAGTTTTAACTTTCTCTAGTGATACAATGTCTGTAAGTTTTCTTAAAATGAGTAAAGAGGAAGCTTAAGAGACATAGCTGTGTAAATTTGTTCCTCTTACTGAAAAAGACAGCTTCAAACAAACACAAAAAGCTGCCCTGAGTGCTCTGGCTGGTTTCTTTACTCGGTTCTACTGGAAATAGTTTGACTTCTACATCCCAGAATGGTGAAAAAGGGAAAGGGAAGGAAAAAGTTTGCAAACTATAACAATCCCTTAAGATTTAGGTATAAAGTTGGTAATAGTTAAAGGCAATTTAAAAGCACTACAATAACATGAACATAAAGGATAGTATCAGTGTAGAAAGGCTGCAAGGAGGTCTGAAAGCACTAGAGGCTCCAACCTACGCGTCAGTAGGTGGCCAGCAACAAAGTACCTGTGCTACACTGCAGTTCGTTTGGTGTACACAGCACATTACCTTGAATTAATTTCCGCCCCGGCATTGAGAAGAATTTTGATGATATTAACATAGCCACCAGATGCAGCAAGGCTTAATGGCGTATAATCAGACACATTCCTATGTTCTTTATTTGCTCCCCGGGCCAACAGCAAATCAACAACCTGAAAAGACAGCGTGCGTATTAGAAGACATATTGTGGCCTTTGCTATTATCCAGGAAGCAAAAGGATGTTATCACATGTTCAAACCTTCCAGTATGCTATCAGTTTCCATTGTCAACAGATAAAATTCTACAGGAAAACCTCTATCCTCTTTTGTTTCACTTTTATGTATGTGCTGCATAGACTTAGCAACTGATGAATACATCAGCTAATCTGTGTGGACTGTAGCAGCACAGCATTTGTCTTCCAGAAGACTATTTTACCTCATCAAAAATGCAAGGCTTTAAAGTGAAGCTCTTCCTGTGAATCCTAAGTTTGCCAATAAGGGACCTATCCCGCTCCCATAACAGGGTCTTACACTGTTCGAGTGCCTCTTTCAGAAACTCCCACAACCTTAATTCAAATGACACTCAAGCCAAGTTTGATCATCTATATTATACGATCTTTCCAACAAAACACATGGTAAAAATCAGACCGACTGATGTTAATGCAACAAGCATGAGGAAGGACTTCTCTCCGTCACAAGAAAATAAAATAAATAATAATAAAAAGGGAGGGAAAAAAAAAAAACATTTCTGGTGATGTACAGCACTTCAGCGGGCCTCATTTTACTATTAACATAGGCTAGGTGATTTTCAAATAAGCCGGAAACATAAGAGGTAGATTCTGGCATGCGGAGGGGGAAAATAAAGAGGAAGAACAAAAGACTTAAGTAGTTCCATAAGTAATGCTATCACAGGCTACAGTGATAGGCATTGAAAGGCCACAGCACCTTTACTGTTAAAGATCTGCAATTCAAAATTCAAAGTGGAAACTTTCAAATTTTGGCCAACTGTTTTAACCCTTACAAGTTCCCAAACTTACCGCTCCCGTACCTGGCACAGAGCGCTTTGCCATCCCCATGCCAAGCTAGTAGGGCCATGACTAAAGTAGGAAGGATTTAGAAAATTTTATTCAGGGAAAGAGAAACAAAAGCTGAAATGTTCTTGAAAGACTAGTATAACGTGCCCTGCATTGCATGTGCACTTATCAGCCCTGCACGTTACAACTACAACCATATACTGCCAACACAAAATTCCAGTTTTTAGTCTTGCGTGCCTGCACCGGCTGTTTTAGTCTCCAGAGTGGGGTGGATGCATAAGGGAAGTGTTTAGTGAATAGAGTTATTCATTAAACATCTCTACCTCCCTCACAAAAGTACTTATCTTGCAAGGCCACATTGACAGAAGAAAGACCACAAGTTATAACAACCATTAGCTAACAAAACCGGGATAGCCAAGGAAGGAAAGAATAAATTCCCTTTCCTCTTGGAAGAGAAAAAAGACTTAAATACCTACACTTAGACAGGTTAAAAGCCTTCCAGCAAAAGGATGATTTATTATACCATCAACAAAAAAACAATGTACAAAATCTACCTACAAAAAACAATTCAACCCATGGAGGGCAAATGTGTCTGTACCTCTTGGCGTCCACCGGAGCATGCCAATGAAAGCGGAGTATCCTTTGTGCGCTCAGACTGTGCTTCTATATCCCCTCCTTTGTCTAGTAGAATTTCCACTACGCCAACATGTCCAGCAGTTGCAGCCAGAATCAAAGGCGTAAAACCTAGTAGCAACAGATCATGTTAAAAGCAACCTTGAGAATCTCAAAGGTATTCTCAAGGAGGAGAAATGCACAAAAGGGGTAATTCACAATGACTTCTATTGATTGGGCATGTCTTCCTCAGACTGGGGGTATCCTGGTATAGGTCACAATCTCAGACCCTTTCCTAGCCCTCTTCTGACCCTGACACATCCAGGTGCTGATTTCGGCCAAATATAATTTAGAGGCTTTTCAAAAGAAATCTAAACAGTACTTGCACTGATCAGTTTGGATTAAGTTCCAGCCAACTCATCTCTTTAGAGAAGTCATGGCTTCCCACTTAACTCCTATTCAATAAAGCTCCAACTAGTGAACTCACCCGCACTGCACATGTTGCTTATTTCCAGAGGTCAATGTGAGTTCCAAGGAGAAAGTCATGGGGGTTTTATTCTCTCAGCTCTAAAAGATTTGAGATTTTGCTGAACTCTGTTATTGGGAAAAATATGATACAAAACCAGACAACTACGCCCCATTAGCTTTGTCAGCCAAGATTTGATATTTACCCCCATTAGATGCTCTGTCTAGAATGCCTTTTGTAGAGGGTGAATTTTAAGGACAAGTGTGTTTCACATTTTGCAAATCTGCCTCAGATGCACTTCTTTTAAAAAATACAGATAGAAAGGCATGCAGTAACACTGGCTTTATATGGCCAATATTTCTACGTGAAGTGCAAGAATGCAATTCTACATTTTTGCAAGTGTTGGTAATTTTCTGAAGCAAAGAATCCCAAATCCCAATTTGAAATTCCCTGTTTCAAGTTGTAGTTCATAGTCAAACTGTTTTATGGTTTTAGCTTACCCTTCTTGTCTCTGTGTTCAATATTGGCACCACGTGCTATCAGTACAGACACAAGTTCTTCATGACCTCCCGCACACGCAAGGGTCAGAGCAGTGTCATGATTACTTTCAGTCTTCACGGTTGGGAAGAAAAAGAAGCAGATATTCAAAAACTAGAAATACTTTACGACAACTTTAACATTTTCAGGACAGTACTAGATTAGATTTTTTCCTTTTGGCAAACCCACACAAACCCAACCGCAATTACTCACGTGTGCATCGATGTCAACTGAAGGATACATAGGGAGCACCGACTGCGAGGGCACATTGCTGGCTGCCTGCGAGCATGGCTCCGACGTAGGGGATTCGGTAGTGTGCGAGGAGCTGGTGGAGCCACTGGGCACTCTGCTATTCACAGCTGAAAAGTAACATCGTGTTATTAATCCGCTCTTAGGAACACTGCATTTTATATGAAAAATGTATAGTCCTGTAAAACTGGAACGATCTAATAGCAATACAGTAAGGGGGGGGGGGGGGACGACACAAATTAAGTGTTCCTAAAAACAAACAAGTTGGTGTCATATGAAAAGAAGCTTTCCAGCAGTTAAACAGTGTAAGTATCATCTCCAAACTGCATGAAGTTAGACAATAATTTTATGAATTAGTCTGTATGCATTACAAGTATGAATTATAAAGATTATTAGTCACCCTCTTCAAATTGAAACCTTCACTGTTACATATGCTCAGTCTAAGCAGGCAAATGATCTATCACTAAAACACAAACCTCATGTTCAGAAATAGAGTCTCATTCTGGAATTCAGAAGTTTTTCACATAAAGGTTAGTGCACACCTAGTCTCCAGAGAAGGTTTTCAAAGCAAGATGACTGACAGCAACGTACACCATTAATCATGTCTCAGAGTTAAAACAACCCAGGAAGGGTGGAAAAGAAGCAGACAGGAGGGGGCAGTCAACAAAAATAAGAAAGCTAAAAACTGCCTGTGCTCCCTAAAATTTATTCTGATTGATCCATAGCCTGTGAAAGATTTCATCATGAAGATCTAGCGCAGCTCAGGGACACAAGGAATTCAATTTTATTTTTTTTAAATAACAATTTTTTAAAAGATCATAATTGAGAATCAGATTTTATTCAACTAGTTTGAAATGAAGCTTTACCAGAACAAGCAGAGAAATACCCCTGCCCATACATATCACGGGGCCAAGACCTCTGCCTGCCTTTGTAATCAAATGAGACACTGAGGGGAGCCCAGATGAATCTAAGGCACAGTTGGGATTACTCGACATGAAGGTCTAACAAACCTATGCACTAGTGATGAGTGCACTATAACTATGGCGAGCCACGCTAATATAGCGGTCAGATTTAACTAGTATTGTCACTGCTGGGTTGCCAAATTTCTACACTGCACAGCCTCATTAGACAGAATATCTGGTTAGCTTTAATTATTCCAAAACACACAGTATTTTGTACTATTCCTGGAATGTGCAGCTGATGGAAAACACTACAGGTAAGAAATAAGCAGCAGCATTTTGTGTTTCAAGCAGTAAGGGAAGATGAAGGATGAACTCAAACCTGCGTACGACTTCAAGAGAAATCTTTGCAAACCTTTCCTAGCTCAACCTTCCCAATTCCATTAACAAATTACACACCAGCAATTACTCACAGGAAAATGATGCAGATGGAAAAGTCTTAGAAAAATCCTCAACACGACCACTAATATCACTAATTCAACCTACAGGACTGCGTATGTGCCACAAAGGAGAAACAGACTGGAGCAGGTTTAAATGGGTCACTTCAGCTGGGTTCTGGAAACATAGGGAGGCTTGTCACTGAAATTTTGGGAGGTGACAGTTTTCAGTTGTATTTTTTAAGTAAAGCATTCCCCTTGGCACATAGGCAAAAAACAGCACTAACATTTGGCTACCACATTTAAGCAACAAAGCATTGTACCTGAATTCAGAGTAGATTTTTGCTTCACGTTACAACTTTCGCGAGCAAACCACATTTGTATTAAAAGTTTCAAATATAAAAGCTCCAACACTTCATCTGCTTACTATGGATTACCACTTATAGCAGCAGATGACCATTAATTAATGCAATACAATTGTTTTCTTGCTCAGTGTACTGAAGTGCAAGACAGTAATTGGATTTCTAAAGATTACTCTTTCAAAAACACAAGACACCAAATCACCCCGTTAAGGACTTATTTTAAATCAAACTGATTCCTTGAGAAAGACACTGGCTCAATGCTTTCAGATCTTGCAACTGCAGATATAGCTAAAACCACATGCCTGTGCTGCTCTGACAAAGCAGGGTGCGCAGAGGGACTCCCCTTCCACCAGTTTAAGGGTCCTTAATGCAATATATTTAGTGTTGCTGTTACAGGTTCCACAAGTTCTCTACATTTCGCAACCATGACTGGAAATGTCCAAGTATTTCTTGCATACTTTAGATTTTCATCACGTGCTTGAAACACATGAGTGTGCACTAAGCACTTCATGTGCACAGTAACAATGACATCAAACGTGAGAGAGAACACCAAAGGCAGCAGAAATGCAGATAAACCCTGCGCTGATACCCCAAACTCTCGTTTAAAATAAAAATCTAACAACAAATAGTCCTGCAACACCCACTGATTAATCACCCCCTCAATAACTACTGAGTTTACAACAGTGCAGGATTTTTTAAAGTGGAATTTTCTTTTTCCCTGGTGTAGCTGAAAAGCTGGCCCAATGGAGCATCAATGTAACTCGTGGAGCAAAGCATGTCTGAGAACTTCTACCTCCAGTTTCATGGGGCTTATTTAGCTGAGCCTAAACTACATAACAACGTGTACATTTTTAACTAAAGATGACCTTGCAGCAATGGTTCCAACACCCCTTCACATACATTTGTATGAAATCAGAGTTAACTTGTATTTCCCCAGTCATTTCTGGACTACCAACCTCGATCATGGGAGGTGGGGCAGCTACTGCTCTGGCAAACCCCATCCAGGAAGCCAAGGTTGTCCTACCGACGGGACACAACAGGAGAGCAAGCTCTCTGCTGCTGTCTCCCACGACTCCAAGGGGAAACGCTAGGTGGAGGGCAGAAAACCAGTGGGGTGGGACGCAGACACAATGATCACCTGCAGCATCTCTATGCCGCGCCACAGGATTTTAACAGACTAGAAAAACGCGCGGCTATCAACCTCTGAGAAGACAAGGGGGGAAACTTTCCAATGTGCAGATTGCTTTCTACTCAACAGGCATTTTGTCTTTTCCCTGGGAAGGGTCCTGATAAACACACTGATAGCCAGGCATCAAAAAAAAAAAAAAAAAAAAAAAAAAAAAAAAAAAAAACAAATAAAAATCAACTTTCACAATGTGTAACTCAGATCTTTACAAAAAACCTATTTTGTGACATAGGTTTTGGATGTTTCCAGATACTTCAATATTTAAGACTTGTATTAAATTTAAAAAAATTATTCTACACACAACAAAATCCAGGTTCCCCACATTCAAGACTGGCTTGCAACTTTCCAAAGGGACTTTCTTTGTGTGAAGTGGAAAACAGGTCTCCAAAGACACGGATGACTATTTCCCAAAGTTATGAAAAAATATCACAGGAACCATAAGTAAAACAAAAGGAAGCAAGAAATTGGTATTTTATCTAAGTACAACTCTTGGAAGCATTGGCAGAACCTCAAGCAAGCAGCTCAGGATGAGACGCAGTCTGGAACTGCAGCTGTCTAACCATTGCCGTGCCATGAGCACGGACATTCAGCAATATGGGACTTGGATTTCACTTCCCCTTTCCTCAAAGGACTGGGATTTTCAGGACAAAGGAAACAATCCTTTTTCACGATTGAGCAGTCTTTCAGCCTGTCCATGCAGCTGCTCAGTAATATGTTACTGCACAGAGGCTTTTCCACATCGGTAACTGCGTCTCATTTCGTGAGGCACCATTTCTCACTTCAGATTATCCTAGTAACCAGTTTTACTCCAAACAGCAATCCTAAATATAGTAACTCAGATGTCATCTTCCAAATCATGACCTTAAAATATCACAATGCTCTATAACCAACTACACCAGAATTTCAGAGCCGAATAACCATTAATAAAGTTTCTCAAAACACGCCTGGAATTTCTGTATACAAATGGGAGCTCACAGGAGTAGAGTCAGCCAGAAGCACCCAGAGATGCCACCTCCTGACTAAAAATACCAGCCCAGTAGAACAAACAGGAATAAAAATATTCCAACTAGAAACAAATCCCAGCAACAAAGAAAAGAAAGTTCCTTATCTTGAATACCCTAAAAATGGAAAAAAAGCCTCAATTCAGATATAGCAAACTAAGAAAACTACTATGGTAAATGCATAACATGAACCAAAATGAAATTCCAACTATGCAAGATAAGATGTTTCGAGAAACCAAATGTGTACTGAGTAGTGAAAATTACATCCAAAATGCCCTCTTCTATTGAAAGACATCATCCAAAATAATTTATTGCTTTCCCACACTCTAAACTGCACAACTTCTGTAGCTCTTTTGTAAACCCAATTAAAATTTTTACTGTAATAAAATCACACCTTCAAAGACAGGATTAGTTGCAAGATTTTTGGTTCAGCACATCTAAACCAACTCCACTACCTCCAAAACGTTCTGGAGTGGAAAGAACTGCTTCATTTTGAGGTTCTGCCTGACTTTCCAAAGGTTACTCAGTTACTTCTGTGTAGCTTTATGAAAGAGGGGACTCAGGTACACGTCTACCAGAGACTGACTGCCAGCGAGACTTCCAGCCCTTCGCACCTTGACATCGACCATTTCGGCACCTAGCAGCTGAGAAAGTCTACCAGCAGACTGGCAAGCTAAATACTCTAGTTACGTATTTTGTTACAATTAAGTTAGGCAGCAAAAGAAAGATTTGAGGCTTTGTAGAAATGCAAGTTCTCCCTTACAGCTAGTCTCAGCTGAGGCTTTGACAAATGTGCCTCTTACATGGCCACTGGTGAGAGTAACAGTAAAAGGTATTTCAGTGCAGAGGGAAAAGCTGATTTAAGATTTCTGTTCTTCTGAAACAGACCCAGTACAAACTGGACTACTCAGCAGTAATAAAAATGTTCATACCTCTTCAAACTGGATGAGGGGAGATTTAGATACCTGGTCTAGGGGGAGGCCCTGCCCAGTGCAGGGAGGTTGGAACTGGATGGTCTTTAAGGTCCCTTCCAACCTAAACCATTCTATAATAAACCAAGAGTCACTCCACACCATTACTGCAGCTCCACCAATGGGACTGTGATCTCAGGGGACACTTCAGTGGCACTCCTGCAGAGGACAGACTTCCCACCCACCAGGCACAACCCTGTAACATCTGGCATCTATAGCACGCATATAAAAATCAGTTCTCGCAACAGTTTCTATTGCTCAAGATTTCTGTTCAAAATTAAGGACTAATGGGCAAGTTTGTGGAAAAAGGTCAAGTGCGTTTTAACTACAGATCAGAGAGTTTGGAGTATGAGGACACAGACTTAGTTTGATTTTAAATACAATTAAATTTGAGATATAGCAGCATTATAATTTACACAGGGNTAAAGCAACATGAATACATTTTTGCAGAAGCCTCCAGAACTCATTTCATAGCAAAAAAATGCTTTTAATTACTCAGCAAAAACAGTAAACAGTTGTAGAAAATGAACCAATGTCTGTTCAAGGGGGCTTTTAAAATTGTTTTTAAGATAAAGTTTTTCTGGTTGTTTGCGATCTTTTCCAAATGGCACAGTTCTCGCACTTAGCTGATGGCAGCAGGTTTTCATTTTGGCTGCACTGAATATCAGAGATGTAATAGGCAGCTGCTTGCCGTGAAAGGGCACACACCACATGGTCTTGGGCTGGAGATGTTAAACTGTCACCAACAGGAATCCAGAGATTAAGCGCTTGTTGATCATGTTCTGCATTAACAATTCAAATTTATCTCCTCGCACACTCCGGTATTAAAGCTTGAGTAATAAAAATCAAGAAAAATCCAAATGCATTTTTGTTTTAGTGTTGGCTGCCTACTCTGAATAGCACTGTGGAGTGACGGAGGGAGGCACACCGTGCCAGAACAGGGGGGACTACGATCAGTTCACTGTAAAACAAGAGGATTTCTTTGAATTGCACTGTACAGCTGAGGGGAGCTGGTGGGACACACCACACTATTCCACCAACTGTGGTTTCCCTGGGATGCTGCAAAGTTGCAGGTTGTCTCAACTTGCATGAGCTTGATGCAATTATTCTAAAAGTTCACAGGAATGGCTGGCAGAAGGTCTTACCGCAGGTTACTACAACCCTGAAATGAACTTTAGAGGACAGGGCAGTGACACCAGAGGGGGCGGGGGCGGACACAGGAGCATAAGGGCTGAGGGACAGACACAAGGTGCAAAGAAAAGTTGAAAAACACCAAATTAAAAAAAAAAAAAAAACAAATAAAACCAAAAAAAAACAAACAAACCTACAGACCAAACAACACTGGCTATATCCTATATATCTCCTGCAGCAAACATCATTCCTAGTCATATCCATGAAACGAAGTCAACCGAAACGATACCTCTTTTTCCACATGGGCACTCACACAACCCAATGTGTGGGAACTTCCATTCCTCTTCACACCGTTATCAACAAACGGAAAGATGTTTGGAGTTTTGCTTTTCATCCAGATAACAGGACACATTTTTGCGATATATCTAACAAGCAGATATTCCCATACAACACCTAGGGTTTAGAGCATATTCTGAAAACACAAGCCATTACAGAACTGAGCAGTTGTGCATGGATTCCAGGTTGTGTTTAAACTGTCAGAACACCTTGAGCAGCAAGGAGAGGGACACATTTGTCCGTACAAGTGACAATAATTTGGCTTTTTCTAGAGATGGCTACTGCACTGAAGAAAGTCACTGAGGTATAAGCCTGTATAGAAAATTCTACAGAAGACATAAAAGTGTCACGCTTTCAGGTTTCCTAATGGGCACTACTAATCGCTCACGATAAGGCTTTTTAAAGAAGCACAGAAAAAGATGAGGCCAAAGGGGCTAAAACAGGTCTCCAGTACAGGAAGTTTTGCACTTTGGAAAAAAAAGATATTTAAGAATCTCATGTTAGAACTGGAAGTCACTGTTAGGATTAATAGCACTAATCAGGAACTTTATTCTTAAGCAAGTATTCCCAAACTGGAAAACCCCAAGATGTTTTTGGAGGGAAGGAGAGAGAGGGAAACTGAGCACACAAATTAATGCAAAATAGGTATATTTCTTAACCCACCTGCTATTAGGTCATCAAGAGTGTCGGTAAGCGTCTGTGCTGGAGTGGCAACCATTAATCCGTCTGGTTCTTGAACTAAGAGCCCCTGCCCAGCAATTTGCTGCTGCTGTCCTACATTCTGCTGATTCCCTAATGCTTTCTGAAGTTCAAGAGACTCTGTCCCATTATAACCTAAATTACCAGAAAAATTACATTGCGGTGCTGGCAAAGGCTGGATAGGGACAAATTCTATTTGTTCAGCAGGTGGTGGAGACTGTTGTTGCTCGTCATCTTTAGACAAGATTGTGTCAACCTGAGGTAACCCTGAAAAGTTATCCTCTGGCAGACCCTTATCGGCTTCCACTTCTGGGAAGACCCCTGTAAGTGTGCACTGCTGCTGCAGGGGAAGTGGTGTGTCTGTCTGACCTTTGGTCTCCAAATATTCTTTGGTAAACTGCTGTTGGGTTTTCATCTGCAACTGCCTTTCCACCTTCTGCAGCTCCTTCAATATTTTCTTCTTCTTCTGTACTTGTTCTTCTCTGTTCTTTTTAAGTTCTTCAATCTTATCTTTATTTAAAGGTTCACCTTGAATTAATTCCAATGATTTAAGTTGTGCTTTTTCAATAGCACTAATTCTCTGTCCAAGTTCATTCAGCTTGCCTTCAGTCTCTTCTACTATGCATTCCAAAGGCTGGTATGGGTGAAAAGGTGGCAGTAGGTCCTTATCTGCTACCTGCAGGGAACTTGACTTCTGCTTGGATGCACCTAAGNCAAACCCCCCCCCCCCCCCCCCAAAAAAAAAAAAAAAAAAAAAAAAAATCTTTACAACTAACACTGCACATCTGGCAAACCACAGAAAGGTAAACCCTACACTCCATGTTAAGACAAGAAAGGACAAAGCACTTAGCTGGAATTTGCAATATTGATCCTAACACCCCTTTGAACACAGCTATTTTAATCTCAAAAAATAAGGGACCTTCATGGTTTCTGACATACATGACAATGCATTTGGGAAGAGTTGCATTTAAACAGCAATGCAGTTTAAATAATTTACTGAGGTCCCAAAGTTGTTCTGCCGTGCAGAGCAATTAAACTAAGACTAGTTTCCAGAGGCTAACTTCCAACAGCAAGGTTACAAGCAAAAGTAGTCTGTATTTGAGAGAAGACTAACTCTACAGTAAGATCAGTATTTTGAACTAGTATTTCTCCAAACACTACAGCATTCCACCTTTATGTTATAAACAGAATCCTGCCAGTGCAGACTTAATGGACACAAAAGAGATTTTTAAGCTTTAGCACCTTTTTAACAGTTCTGAGACACAATTAATAGCTTGCTTGCCTCCCTCTCTCCAGTAACAAATAAACAATTCTGCTCACTATTATACCTTACAAAATAATGTTCAACACAGACCTAGTACAGAACACCAAGCCAGGGCAGCGCTTCTCTGAGTGCTCACTGCCCTCAAGCAATCCAAGGCTTCTATCCCGAAAGCCACATCTATGAAACCTCCAGGCACATCTTGCTAATAGTAACCTATTAAGTGCTGAAATTTTAATTATGACTTCAGTGTAAGAAACATTAATTAAAAATGTGGAAGGTTTTAGCGTGATCAAATAATTTCCTGCACTAACACTCATTTGCCATACCCAAACAATGGTGCATGCAGCTTTAAAAAAAAAAAAACACCAACTTGAATATTTACAAAGCAGACTCATACAATTAATCATTAAAAGAGGAATTAAAATCATATACAGTTTGAGCCATGGCTTAAAGTTACCTAAACATCACACAGTTAAGCGAAAGTCTGGACGCAAGAACTAAGTCCCAGGTCAGTCACTAACTCCAGAAGGATTAAATTTCTTAAAACACAATTTATTTCTCTCTGGACCTTCCTTCACCAAAATACTAATTTGCAAGTGACTTCATTTTGCTTTGCTGTCCAAACAGGAGTCACATATACCTCACTCTGAATCTTTTTTTTGAGAAACTAATTGAAAAAGCAAACAAATGTGAGAATTTTCTCATATAAAGAGAAAGAACAAATATTAAAATAGCAATGAATCCACTGTCTGGTGAAAGCATTCACCAGACTTTCAGGAGTGAAAGCAAACCATACCTAAATTTAAGGGAAACAACAAAAATGTGAATAACCCCAAGAAATAGCCCAGCATCCCACCAACACTGCAGACACCCTTCGGTGTGAGCCCTTTCTCCCACTCAGCGCTTTACACGGCTGCCTTGTAGGGGTCAGCAGTTCCAGCTGAATACCTGTTCCAACTACCACTGTTATTTTGTCTCTGAACCATGAGTCCCAAGACAATTTCTCAGAGATGATAAAGATCAGCAATAACTTGCTTTCTGCTGGCTGGCAGATGTTTAGCTTAAGCCTGCTACCGGCTGCTGGCTCTTTGGCTTTGTAGTGTACTTGGGGTTTATATGGTTCTCCTTTCATTTTAAAAAGTGTGAATTTTGCAGACCACTCTTAAAAAATAATGATAAATAATAATGATCTTAAAATGTATGTTTTGCAGACCACTCTTAAAAAAAAATATATTTGCACTCACCAAAAGTGCTTGTCTATATCTTTGTTAGAGACTAATAAAAGTCAATAGGTACCTTTCGAAACTAAGCTGCTCCCCTGCTAAAGTAGCAGAGACATTATAGTAACCTAACTGCAAATTAACCCTGCTTTAGGATGCGAGTTAGATGGGAACCCTTTGCACTGCTTGGTTTAATGTCATTCCTAAGGTTACTGTTATCTATCATTTCCATCCTAACGCAACGCGTTCCCACAACCTGGCAGTTCTGGACAGCTTCCATCACTCTGGAGGAAAGAAAAGCTGCAGTTCAAAGAGCCCCCAAATAATAAAATACCAATATTGTCCCTCCCAATGAAGCCCCGCCTGGGGAGAACACAAGCCTGTCACAGGAAAACTTTTCTACAGGCACAAGTGAAATCAAAGAGCAGAAGTGCAGCCTCATATCGAGACCTGGGCTGGTCTCACAGCAGGCAGCGTTCCCCAGACAGCAGCTCACACCGGGAACAACCATGGAAAGTTGGGACAGTTTCTGAAGACAGGCATTGGGAAACCAGTGAGTGAAGAGCTGGGCTCTCAAGTTCCAGAAGAGGTGCCGAGATTTACTTTAACCAACTCATACTTAGTTAGCCGGGCCACTTTTCAGGTTCCAGATCACCTTTTCTGTGCCAGAAAATAATGCAACCAATAACCTTGGGGATACTGGAAGAGGATGAGGGGTAGGAATAAAGATCTGCTAAACTTGACATGCACAGTGGAACAGGCAGTTCAACCCAGCGGTGGAGAAGATGCTGTTGGTAGCTTTGAATATGTAAACATTGTATTATAATAATATTAGAAGTATTTCAAAATAGCAATTTCCTGGTTTATCCAAATCTCTTCGACATTACAATATCCTGAAAAATACTGTGCCCATTTTAGTAAATAATTATGAACAAGGCAGTACTTTATACTTTCACTTTTGAAACACGTAAGTGCAGTAAGACTTAAAAATCCAATCATAGGCCAGATCGTAATTACTGTAGCTTTTCCTTTTTTTTAATTTTGTTCATTTATCTTTTTGGTGGAGCATCAATCTTCTGCACAACCAGCCTACTACAACATTAAACCTAGCAATATTACGTAGTCAATCTAGCCCCTAAAGCAACTGTTTCGGTGACTTTAAGAGACTTGTTTAGTATGGAATGAAGACTGAAGATCAATGAAATCTAGATGTTGCTACACGCATACCACCTGCCATCAGGTAATCATGATTACAGGACAAAGAATTGTTCAGTTGAGAGAAACCCCAGAGTGGTTATGGGCACGCCAGGAAAGCCACAGAGTAAGGAAATGACCGGTTCCCAATTTATTTTGTGAACTGTAGCACCGATTTGCTCTTTTATTTATATTTCCCTATTCCCACAGGTTCCAGTCCCTAACCTGACCAACTCAGCCTTTGCCACCATTCCTGCAGAACACACGTCTTCAGCCAGTTTTCTGTCCAATACACACAACTCAGGGTAAGAGGTACTCTGCACAAATGCAGCTTCCCATCCATTTCTCTGACTCCTTATTCTCTCCACGAGATGAGTTAAATGTCTCCTGGAGAAATCCCCTCTACTCCTCCCATACGCTGTACGTGCCCAAGTTGTAGGTACCTGAGTTGCAATAGCGAGTTCGCCCAGATGAGCCTCCCCCAAGCACCATTACTGGGCTCTGGAGCACCCCAGTCCATGGAGGACACCATTACCAGTTTTTAATGCCTTCTGGCTGCAAGTAACATTTAAAGGTCCTCAACACTGCAAGCAAGAGTTTGGAAGAGTAACCTTCATATTGATAGTCCTCAGGTGGCTCTCCTAAGCAATTAAACTCTTCTACTTTAAACTTGCTTAAACTACATTCACTCTTTATCGGGTTGCTGCCTATAAACAAGGCTGAGACTGTATTTCATTCTGAGCGCTGATGATTCTCAAGGAACTTGCTCTTCTAGCCCTGACTTCTAATCCATCAGATGTCTTCTTCTCACAAGAAACAAATAATTTATATGCCCTTTCACAATGAATAGAGCAGCACAGGCGAGATGCTACTGGTCCAAAATAAACCTACCTAAACCGAGCTTGTTGACCCCAAAGACACTGCTATTGGATGTACTGTCTACATTTGCAAACACACAAGTGACAGCCTTGTAGTTGACAGCAGCAGCACAGGCAGGTGCTTGCGCTGCCCTCTGCAAGTCTGAGGCTGAGATATTTCCTACAAGGAAGTGTCCAAGAAACATGAAGTAGGTAATTTTGTTACATACACGATGCCTCATTCAGATCTTACCCTAAAAGCACTAACTGATCAATTAGCAAGGACAGACGTTTGTTGTATTTTTAGAGCAAGCAACAAGAGTTTAAGAAAAATCACTACTTTATTTTTCAGGTCTTTTCAGAAAATGAAAGAGACCAAAGGTTTGTTTTTACAATCCATTACACTCTTCAGGAAGTTTCTGTCAACACAACTTGCGTTTCAGCTTTGTGGTTTTCATCTTGGCCACCACCTGAAACAGTTATACTATACTTTACTTTTTATTAGCTGAAATTCTGGGACTTGTTGACAGCTCCTTAATTTTTAGAGTTGTTAAATGAGGAAAAAAATTAAAAAAAAAAAAGAGTACATCCAAATCCAAACAGTAAAATTCCAAAAGATTTTTCCAGCATAAAAAAAATGACAGCGAGAAAAAAGTCAACTGTGTGATTGTGTGATACACGTTTGTACATTCAAATACATCTTCTCTGCTGGAACCAATATCTAGCATATAAATCTGTATGAATGGCCATGTCACTGTGATGGGCAACATTACCTAGAACTTAAAAAAGCAAAAGCAAACCAAAAAAACACCCCACAAAACAACCAACCAAAAAAACAAACTCAGCCTGAAGTGAGCTTCACAGAAGGCAGGTGTCGGGAAGCAGCGATCCATACTAAGATCTCTGTGCTTTGTTAACAGAATCACTTGTCCACTCTTCTTTCACTTTAGGGGTTTTTGAAAAATCTGATTTCACTCAGAAGTCGAGTTTGCTGTTTCAGTTGAATTTGCAGTCTGCAATTAAAATTCACCAGCCTTGTCAACAGGAATAAGATGAACTCAATATTGAATTTTCCTGAAAATTCTGTTTAACTGTAATTCGCATCAGTAAGAAATTCAGCTCTAAGAACCTGGGGAAACAATTAATCAATCTATAGACACAGAAATGCAAAGTACAGTATTATATAATCAGGCTAATTGGTCAATAAAAAATATCCTACTTTTACGAAGTAAATTCATCTGCTATATTGTTTTTAATACATACTTAATTCTTCTTTATAAAGAACAGGATGATTTGTGGAGGGCTGAATGAGCAGATGAGTTTCTACTTTCAGTACATTCCTCCTGCAAACCTTGCAGTATTTTTGCCAATCTTGAATCGCTCCTGCAGCTGTTTGTATGGAAAACTTGCAGGGAATAAGTGCAACGATATCCAACAGGCAACAGTTACATGGCTGAAACCAAGCAAAGCTTAACTCAATTTTCTGACATTCAAAAATTTGAGATACTTTTCAATCTTAGTCTCCTCAAGTTCCCTCTGGTGGCTTGACAGAATCTAACCGGAAAATTGCTGAGATGTAATTGGAAGCTTCGAAAGAACGGAATTTCACAAACCACCATGAAAAGATTTTTATACACTTGTGCTCTTGGGGACCTACAGGTGTCTTGTTTTTAAATCATCAGCCTGCATTGCTAAAGATTCATATAAAAGAATAATAAGTCTAAGTCTTGTAAGAAAGTATGAGTGAAGTTAGAAAGCCATGAGGCATGGACTGTTACCTTTCTCTTCCTAACTCATCCCAGGTAACTGGGTCAGCTGCTGACCCAGGCAGAAAATACAGAGCAAATGGCAAGAGTTAATCAGAAGATGTTGAAGCACATGAAACAACAAACAGGCAGCTGGACTGTGCAGTAAAGAAGTCTGAAAGGAGTCAGAATGGAAAAGCAAGAAAATCAGCTTGCTTTTTTAATGTCTTCACCTCAATGAGAACAGTATCTTTCTAGTTCTACTGTTAACCTGGCCCCTATCTCAATTAAATCATGTGATGTAGGAGATCTCTGCCAGAATATAACTCAGTATTAGGCATAAAAGTTAGATATTGGAGTAAATAATATTTATTGAGTTTGTAGCTATTGAAGCTACGTGGAGTTTGTTTTTCTTTTCTATCTCCAAGCCATTAGACTGTTAGATTTAGCACGGGTACACAGAGGATACCATATATTGAAGGTCTAACTTTAAAAAGCTTACAGATTCCAAAAATCCTACTCAACTTTAAGGGAACTGTTGGTCTCCTTCCCAGGAATCAAAGGCAGATGTGCGCACCTTTCACATGAATAACTTAAGTCTATTAGGTCTTCTGGAATTCTAAAGACACACGCACCCCAAATGAGAAACGCTGCAAGTTATTTCCACAATGTTCTAAAAACACACCATGGATTCAAGGCACAGTGCTCACCAGGCACACTCTGCCAAAGACAGAGGCAGAATAACAAACACAGTTGGGAATTTCAGAGCCCATTCTTATTAAA
Organism: Ibidorhyncha struthersii; assembly: GCA_013398815.1. Lineage (NCBI taxonomy): Eukaryota > Metazoa > Chordata > Aves > Charadriiformes > Charadriidae > Ibidorhyncha > Ibidorhyncha struthersii. The sequence goes on from VZSZ01008129.1 coordinate 77,210, forward strand.
CATGAGCTTGCATTTACAAACTAGACAAGATCATCAACCACAACACTATTCCACCAGCTGATTTCCTGAAGAAATCCAACAGCATTCCTTTCAACTATTTCATGTGCTGGGCACCAAGACCCCCTGGCCACAGGGAAGCCGATGCAGGGGCACTTGGAGCTGCCTCACTGCCACTGTGTTTTACACCCCTTGCAGTGGAAAGCAGGAGACACCCTCTGGCCCTGCAGAAATAGCCCAGTTGTTTTTTTAATAGCTGCAAGACTCTCCCTGTTGCGCAGCTGCCTGGGAACTGCCACTGGCTGCTGAGCAATCCTGACCACTTTGGCGCGAGGGCAGCAGCAAGTACACAATGCCAAGGGTGGGATCTCCTGCCTTGCCCCACAGAAGCACAGAGAGCTGAACTTCACTGGGATTTCGCTTTTACGTGGACACGATAGACACATGGTAAAGGCAGTGCTCTAAAACCAATCCTTCCTAAGCACATAAGACCTGAGGTCTGGTCAGTCCCATGAACTAATTCTGCTGCTTCTTTCACGTGATTTTTCTTCAGCTCTTTAGGGGGTTACTATCCTTGCATATCACATTTATCTGAGCCTCTCTAGATCCACTGTCAGCTCTGAAATGTTTCTCTCTTCAGTTGCTAAACATTGATATTAAAACCTTTGCCAAACTTATTATTCAAATGGCAACTATTCCATATGCCTTCTTACTTTGCTGAAGAATAATAATGTAATTCCAAATTAGACCATAAATTCCTCTTGAAAAAACCTCACAGCATATTTGAATCGTAACAACAACATACAAGTGCATCCTAGTTTTACACTCAACTTGCCCAGAACTCTTCAGGGAAGAAGTTGTTACTATTGCATTTCTTGCAAAACTAATACGGGTCCTTAAAATCTAGATTGTGCTGAGGTTAAGAAGGCTACGTGCTCCTCTCCTTCCTCCAAGCAGTTAAGAGTCTATACAAAAACTCAGGGGGCCACTTCTAACTGTGAAGGCAAGAAATTTGTCTTCCCCAGGATAAACCATTTTGTTACGTAAGAAATTAAGACTGTTCTCCCCATCCTCACCCCATAGAAATAATGAACGCGCCTTTATTCACACCCTCTTTTGCCCTTTGTCTCCCAAGAAATCTAATGATGAGAGTCTGGTTTATTAAAGCCATGTGTGTATAACAAGTTAAGAATGGAAGTTCAGCAAAGAACATCAACTCTCTGGTAGTTAAAGCAGCAGAGTGGTATCACTGCAATGATCACAGTGTTTATCACAAAAATACCATTCTTCCCCTAAAGATTTGAGATACACAAGAACTTTGCACACAAAGTTTTCAGAGGTACCTGACCAGCCCCATGACACATTTCAGACTACATGTCTTGCAGGGCATCACAGATTAGTTTCACCGACAGGCATGAAGCATGTCCTGAAACACTGAGAAAAACTAGATCTCTGTGTGCCAGTTCCACCACCACTGTTGAAAACATGCCTAAAGTACGCGCTGACATTTGCAATAAGGTCTTTTTTAATGAGAGCTATTTCTTGAACTACAATCAACTATTTGCTTTTCATAATTTGATTAAATAACATAAGACTTTAAGCTTATAACTTTAGTATTCTGACTCAGCATCCACTAATCTCTCATTGATCCCTATGCATCACAAAATGTACCTTCAGAACACTAACCCACCTCCCAATACTCATAGTTAGTTAATTGTAAGGGCACACATGCTGGTAATATAGCTTTCTGCTGTTTTATTTGAACCACAAGTTGCATATTCTTTTCATTTGTTTAGTATTCATTTTTATGACATCCAAAATATCAAGTGTTGCACATCCTAGGAAAATGACAGAATAACTGCATTTGAGAAGTCACCCACATGGCACATATGCATGGAGAGAGTCATGGCTGCACACTTAAACACCATTAGGTACACAATTACTTTCTCTCTCATTATTTGTGCCCCTGCGGTTTTTTTGTTTGCTGATTTTAGGAAGCACTGCACACTTCCAGAATAAAGGAATTAAGTAAAGCTAGCTAACAGAGCTTTGGATACTATTAATATTAAATATCCCTGCACAAAACCGTAAGTCATTAGGAGCTGCAGTTTCTAACTTTCCCCTTGAGAATCTGCTTCTCTTTCTGAGCTGACTTAGCAGACATAAAGAATTTGTTACAGAACCCATAGCTGTAAACGATCTGCTAAATTTGCCATTTAATGACTGCAAATAGTTTTAACCAGTCAGTTCAAACATGGTCAAAGCAAAAACCTTGATGTTATGATTACTTACAAGAGTACTATTCCTATTACAAGAAAAATTCTCCTGTAAGTAGATCTGCATTGGCATTTTACAGTGCCAACATGTTTGCATTGCTACTGTAGGAAGAGAAAAAAGTTGGTATATCAAGTTCATGGATAATAGTTACAACTATTCTAGACAACCAGTGTACAATACTCAAAAGTTAGTACCCCACCTAAAGTTTATTAATATTTTTATCAGTCTGCACTATGGCAGTTACCACAATCATTTTCTTCCAAAAAAAATTAGAGTAAGCATAATTCTAATAAATCGGAATAAGCATAATAAAATACCCAGTGTTACTACATGGCAGAATACAAGAAAATAAGCGAAAAGTATGCACTACGTTAAATACTTTAAAATTACACTTCATTAGAGGTGTTCAGGAACTGACGGAGTGGACTATACTATGCATAAGCTCTAATAAAATTGTCCCCAGCCTATCCCTTTCCAAATTGCATATATTCTCTGAGTGGCTACATACTAACCTTTTACCACTCCCAAGAGAGGTGACGAGTTCTCTTGAGGGGTTCTGTCAGGTTCCTGGGGAGGTACAACCATAGCAAGCGTATGCACTGGGACACGTGGAACCTTCAAACAAATCCACAGACACACACACACAGGTTAAAAAAAAAAAAAAAAAAAACAACTTTGGAATCAACCAGATCTTGAAGTGCTGATACAAAGATACATTCCTACAGCAGACCTCCATTCCACTCTTCCCCAACTGTGTATACTACACTATCTCTTGGTAGGACCTGTCCCATGTTATTTTATTGTGAATAATACGTCCAAGTTGACTGTGTCACTCTTCACAAAATCCCAGGCTATGGAGGCTGGAAAACTGTTAATGTCTTTAGGTTTTTAATCAACTATCTCCACTGGAAAGCTACCTCTCTAGCCTGCAGAATTCTAAATTTCCACAATGTATTTTCTGCCATATAACAACCAAAATCAGGCGTGCTGTCACAAGGGTTTAGAACTGTTGAAACAAAATACTGAGAGAACACAACCAAGAAAATACTATTCTTTTGAGATACTAAGTTTGGGACTATCCCATCTAAGGAGCAGAGAAGGGAATAAAGTTCATGGACTCTTCAGGACGCTGCAGACAACACCCATCAACTATCTCAGTCTCAACCATTTTCAAATGCAGAGACTTTTTAACATTCTTTCCACTGTATATGTTCACATCTAAATTAACTTCACAAGTTAACTACTAAGGAAGTGCTTCTTGGCAACATTCATGGTGATTTTTAAAAAAAAAAAATAACTCCTTATGCCTTACCTGAGACTGATCCTGAGACGGAGGTGTGAGCTGAGACAAGTCTGCTGCAGGAACCGACAAAACATTGTTTGGGTAATCCAGCAAGTAAGAAACAACATTTGTATGTCCTCCTTTGGCAGCTTCAATGAGCATCGTGGAACCATCCTGAAGTGAGATTTTGGAAATAAAAAGCCAGAAGATGCATTTTGCTGCCTGGTGTAGCACGTAAGATATGAATTAGACCATCTAAAATTGCACATCTACTAATCCATTAAGTCAACTAAGTGGCTCTTTCAGTACCTATGATAAACGCATACTTTTAAGTGTGTACCTTGAGCCGATGAGTAGGATCTGCACCATGAGCCAGGAGGAGCTCCACAACTGCCAGGTGGCCTCCCGCACATGCCAGTGACACCACCGTGTGGTCATTATTAGCTGTAGCCCTGTTAACGTTGGCACCTATAAAGAGAAGATCTCAGAATCAAACACGAGGGAATTCATTTTAAAAGACTCTATCAACAAGTACAGTGTTTTCTGGAATAAACTTTTCTAATCTTCCCAATTCATACACACTTCTAGGGTAAAAGCAAGGGATTTTGAGTAACTGATGGCTTCTACACATCATCCTCCTTATCTTATAAAGACAAGGCAGTAATGACAGTCATGGCGGGCCTCATAAGTGGTGCGAGGGGGAACACTTGTGGTATACAAAGCACAACTTCTAAATTTTCATTCTAAGCACTTATCAGTATCACTACATGCTGCAATTTTTACTGTTTCAGACAGTACTTGAGGATGTATGTTTTCTGATAGAGGGAGTGTTTTTTTAAGAAACTGACATATTTGCCATACTTCAAATCTATTCATTCATCAATACAACAGAGTAGGAAGAGTAACTCGCAAAATATTTGTGATTCATTGTATCATGAACTAAATGAAATTCAAAAAACCCTTAACGGTTTGACAAATGGTCATATACACATAACCAGATTAATTTTGAAGAAGGATCACAAACATGCAGAATTGTAAAGTGGCATTTTAAGTTTTTAAATTCATTACTTAAACTGGTATTTTACCTTTGCTAATAAGGAACTGCACAGTGCATAAATGACCAGCTCGCGCAGCCTTCATTAGGGGGGTTCTCCCACCTTCAGATTCATGTTCCTATTGTAAAGAAGAAATAAGATGTAAATTGACAACAATTATACCACTGTTTCAGCTTTTGAACCATCTCATGATGGGACCGGAATTACCTGTATCAGTAGAAAATCTATCTTATAAGCTGACCGTAATCAATATAAACTGACAGGAATCCATTTTCACATTACCTTAAATACTGAATCACACTGTCAAAAAGCTTTAAGGCCAAATCCATACTGTTAGCACACCAGGAAGTTTCCCTACATATGTACCCGTTTTTATATTAGTGTTCAAACACATAACATACTTGAGAACAGTAACATCTTGTTTCCTCCTCAGAGACGACTAACACAAATATTACCCAGCATCAGTATACAAGTAGCTATGAACTGATGTGCTGTCACATGCTTCATGCCAGACCTTTAAAATTGCAATAGTGTCTGAAGTGCAGACAACATTTTTAAAACACACTGAAGAAAAAAGATGAGGCAAATCACTGCGGGTCACAAAAAGTGTCTGAAGAGGAGGATTGGAGATTTAAGCAAAAAGACAACAAAAGGATGATACAAAACAACAAAAAATGAACGACAATTTTCTATTTTTAAATGTTTCTGAATACTGGAAGGATGTGGCTGAATACAACTGTATTAGAGAAGTTACAGAACTAGAAAATTTGCCTGCTATGTAGACATGATCAATACCACAAAGAATGCTGACTAATACATATCAACCCTCCCTCCCGCAGCAGCAAGGGGAGAGAACATATCTTCTGGGAGTGTTCGTATTTGTGCTCTGAATATTCAGTCTGATCAATAATATACTAGGACTGTGGGGGGGTTTAATTAAGTATCTGGGAAGCCAAGCTTTAAATTCATTATTTACTTCTGGAATTGCATGTATATCTGACAGTGAAAGTTAACATTTAACACTGACAGAGTATGCCATTTACATATATACATACTGCCATTTGCAAATATAAAAGGACAAAAATAGATTTGACAGAACAAATCAACTCCTCCCCATTGTTCCAGTATTCCTGAAAACTCTGCATATGTCCTTTGACATATGGCTTCCTTTGGTTGCAAGCTGCACCTTACGTCAGCTTTCTGTTCATACACTCGAGGAAGAAGTCTCTTGACTGCATCTTCTATTGCAGACTGACCCCGTGCTGACAATACAAACCAACCCTTTGCCCTAGCGGGGCTACACCACCCCTTCTCCTACATGCTTTGGAAAGATGGGGAATGCACCACTCCTGCGCTGCCGTAAGAACTTTGTGTGATTGTACACAGCTTTAACACACCTTTAAACTCCAAATTAGTGCTCTGATTTCTTTGCTTGCTTGGTAGTATAACACGTAAGTGCACACAGGCAGACAGGAAGCCTTACACACTTATTACTGAAGTCATCTTTTTTTTTTTAATAAGTAGATTCCACTCCCAGGGCAAATGACTGCTTAGCTGTCAATAAACATATGCATGCTTTTGGATTGTCTGCATGTCAGAAATATTTGCAGGACATGTAGAATTAATTATGTTAGTATATGGCCCTATGATGTGCAAGAAGTAGTAGCATGCCCTTGAGCTCTGATGCTTACCCTGGTATTTGGCATAGTTTTTCCTTCCACAGTCACTGCCAACAGATCATGAAAAGCCAGATGCTGCTGTTTGCCTTATGCACAATAAACCCCTGGTGCTGCCGACAAATCACTCACAAAGCAGCTATGGATACAAAGAGCTACTGAACACCACTTCACTTGCTGAGCAGGACCAGAATGTTACTGCCCAAACAATTTAATACACATTTCTAAATCCCCATTGATGCAACGGCAAAGATGGCAAGAAGCAAAATTTATTTTAGGTCATCTTAGCTATATTCAATATAGTGAAAAGGCATTCTGATGTAATATTTCAGATAACTAGCAGTAAGATACCACTATTTGCCACATTGTCTATTCCTAACAGACTTCACTGCTGAAATCTTAAGCATGGATGTCAGGAGGCTTCCTCATTTAAATGCAATGCAGTTATTCTGCCCAGTTTAACCAACTGTCACTTCATCAGGCAGGCAGAACTTGATCCTCAACTATTATACGCTTCAAATACTTGCAGCACCATACACATCATCAGTCCAGCCAAACTAAACCATTTGTGTGCCCACCTGCTGTAGATCTTCAAGTTATTGCATTTTGATGGTATTTTTCACATCAGAAGATAGAAATGCATATTTTATTTTAAGATGAAATTAATTCTATGACTTCACCACTCTGTTTAGCCCTAATAAAGGCTAGCAGATAGCATGAACTCAAGCTTTAAGGGAAAACATCAAGAACAAGCCAAAATAAGAAGCTGAGCCTGTGCAGCACCTTTGTCTACTCACATCCTTTCTTCTACCTGGAATGGCCAAAAATTTCATTTTTTTTCTTTTTTTAAGCTGTAGTAGATAATTAAAATCAGGGCAGAGAACATGAAAGCTGTCCAAAAGCATCCCCCATTATCTTCGCAATATGTTTCTTCCTTGTATTAATACGAAGTACATGCAAATGCTTATTTTGTAAGGACAAAACTAGCAAGGAGTACTCATCTCCAAAGACAACTTCCCCAGCTGTCTGCACTGTAGGACTCACCACAGTATTCTCTCTTCGCTGCTCCAATCCTGAGAAATACTGCAGGTAGGATGATCAGAAAGAGGTATAAAGGAGAACACCTATGCCAGCTTTAACTAGAAAAGCTGTTCTCTAAACACTTGGGTGATGTGCTCTCCTGCTAATTCTGCTTGAACAGAAAGGGCACCTGAGACAAATTTTCTGTAGGTTTGGGTACCAGATGGGAAGGAAGGGGAAAGGGAGAGTATTACCCAAATCAGGTAAGAGTTTACGTTACCTGCACCTTTTCCACTGGGACTCGAAAAGGAGATGAGAATCCAGTCAGTAATAATTATTTCCTTTCTAGACAAATCAGTACTTCAGAGAGCATGACAAAAGCAGTGTCATCAGAAGCATCTTATGTCACTCATTGGTATTTTTTCATTCTTGATTTCAAGTTCTCTGTTTCAGACAATTCCAAGACCAGCTACATAAGGTCTTCTTGGTTCACAAGTATTCATGGTTGGCAAGTATTATTCACTAGGATATTTTTTAGTTTGTTTCCAATGTCTTATGTAATTTAAAAGCTCTAGAACAAAATCTGCATTTTCAAAGTAAAGGTCCAACTGCTCTTTTAAATTCTTTAACAAGCCTCTCTCATCCATGACAACAGCGAATATTTAATGGAAATCTAAATGTTATTCTAAGCAAAATTATATATACAAAGTTTTTGATGCAAGACAATAGCCAAACAATACAGTTCTTAACACTATGCCACATTGCCAATTTTCAGGATCCTATCAAGGGACACAGTACTCTAGCAGTCTCCAACCTAATTGTCTCAGATAACCTTCCTGAGATACGTAGCAAACCAGTATGTCAGAGGCACCTAAGAACTCAGCTAGTTTAAAGTAAATACCTGAAAAGGGAAGTCAGTACATACCTAACTACCTGTAGGAACAGGGTTAGCACAGTGACTTGTGCTAATGGACTCAATGAGATAACTTGCTGCATTTGTGAAGGTTGAGATACTGTTGTTTTTTTTTTTTTTTTAAATAGGGTTTTAGAAAACCCAACAGAAGGGAAAATGCAGGACAAAGATGATGTATCTAGTCTACATAGCGAGTCTTTGTATTTTTGAAGAAATTTAGATGCCTTAAAGCCATGGTGGTTGTTAGCATGTATCCTGAGGCTGCAGCTTACAAGCATCAAAGGCCAACCTCACCTGATGCTTGCCCGGCTCTATGCCCTCCAAAATAGTCTTCCTTAAGTCCTCCTGCTTGTCCTGCGGAAGGAAAAAGAAGAACTCACGGCTCTTGTTCTACAAATAAATGTTGTTCTTGGCCATGAAGACCTGGAATGTGAACTTAAATGGATCAGATCCACCGGCTGAAAACTGTTTTGCTGGAATTAGGCAAGCAAGCACAAAGGTAAGACCAAGCAATGCAGATCTTGTCAGTTAAGACTCCTACCACAAGCCATTCAGATTCACGAAGAGAAGATCATACACAGCATCTTGTTAAATACAAGATGACTTTTTTGTTCACTACTGGCAAAAGAAAGGATTTCATTGTACTTTACACCATCCAGAGACTACAACACAACATCCAAAAGGTGTTAACTACAAAAATTAGCTTCACGTGCCCTACAACCATTTGTTTTATTTGTAGAAGCCTGAAGGCCAAGTCTAAGAAGACCTGAAAATGCCAACCTTCCCCTGATGGTTCAAGAAACAGTATGGAAAAACAAGACAGCTTCTCAGATCCCTCACTGTACCGACAACACAGCTATCTTCAGCACAGTTTCCTTCAAATCCATAAGTATTGGCTACTTTTGCAGATGTTTAAATGCTGCCTTATGCACACTGCATCAAATAGGATGTGAGTTTACAATTCAGGAGCCACGTTAGTGTGAGGGATGTTACCAGCTGAAGGCAAAGCGATGATGCCTGCAATGACAAAAACATCAGTCTGTAAAAATATTTTGTCATAGGAGAAGAATCAAGAGGTAGTTTAACATGCCTGGTTTGGTATTTTGTTTTTTTTGGTTGGTTTTTTTTTTTGCAGCTGGAGTTATGTGGATGACAGGTAGCCAGTTTTAGTCTTTTAAGGAAAGCCACACATGGAATTTTAACAAGTATAAAGATCTTTGGGGAGAGCTTGAGAGTGTGAAATGAGAAGAACACAAAGATGAAACTGCCTTCAGGGGTTCTCTCGATCTCTCAAATTCAGCATAAAAGCACCCATGCATCTTGTAGTAGAAGGGTAAACTCCATCACTAAATCAACTCTCCTGTGCAGCAGAGCCTCACATACAGCTGCAAGGCAGCCCAGATTAGAAAATCCCAATTTAAAACTCTTTTTTTGTACTTCCCAGCTGGGAAAAGCTGGAATCTTCTTGCTGTCCAAAAAAGAACAATCTCTCTTTTGTTTTCAGCTACACTGAAACAGGCAAAGATGCAGCCGGTTTATCAAGAACAGTCTTGCTTTCAAAAAGGAGACTGCTATGTCCAGTGTGCAGCATTTCATCCAGGTCTGATTCTACATTAAAAGGGAACAGGCATCCAAACAGCGACTTTTGGTTTATAGGAAGATACACATCTTAAAAGCAGGATATTACCTCTCGTTCAATATCATCAATACTCTTTATGAGCTTTACAGTCGTTAACCTAGTTGCTGTGGGAACATACATGCACCATGCATGTCTTACCTTACACAAGCTTTGAGATGAAGGTAACTGGTAGCAAAGACATAAAAATGAAGAAAAAAAAAAAGGAAAACGAGAACTCATAGGAAAAACAAAAGTCTTCTCTCACCTTTGAGATTAGGCAAATCCTTGGTACACAGGTATGTAACTATTGCTGAAGGGCTGGTTACTTTTTCCTGAAGCTATTAAACCATACCATAAAATGCTTTAATCAAATCATATTTCAGAGTTCTGAGCTCCACAATTTTTACTCCTATTGATCACAAAAACTAAAGCAGGTATTTTCTCCCCATAAAGAAGTTTGTAAACAAGTAAAATTTACATTTGGTCCAGTTGCAAGAGCTCAGACTAAGCCCTGAAAGCCTCTAGTGCTGCAGGCTATAAATGAACTAGAATGCAACTAAGGCACAGATGGGATCACAGGCTGAAGCCTTCAGATGTGCCTCATACCAAGTCATTCATATACTTGGCAAAGGCAAGCCGATTTCAAAATGCATACATTAACAAGGAAAGGTGTAGGACTGCCAAGCTAGTTTTGCTACAGATTTTGACAAGCCAACTTTGTCCCTGTAAGGACACGGAAAAGACAGATCCCTTAAAGAAGGGCATCAGAAAAGCATCAGAATAACTGATAACAAGCCAGACTTCATAAACAATTAGTCACAAGGAGATACAAACTCATCAAAATACCATACACAATTGAGCAGCTCTCCAGCAGACAGAAACAGATGAGCATGTATTCTGACACTGTTCATTTCTAGTATAACTTGCCACTGCAGAGTTTTAAGGAAAAATTAACTGCAAACCAAAGAAAGTGCATCTCAGCCATGATTTTCTCTTAGTTCTCCTGGTTCCTGTAAAGCCACATTCCTTAATGAATCTAACAGAGATCTCAAGATCTTCACTGGTTCTTGAACTGAATTACGTATTTGATATCTAGGCCAGAGGATCAGTCCCTGAAAAGCAGAAGTTCCCATTTTCTACTTGCAAGAACAACAGCCTTTTTGTGCTGAGACATGCTGGTAATAATCACTCCCCATTCAAGCAAAACTCACCAGGGACTAGAATCACTTATAGAATGGTTTGGGTTGGACGGGACCTTCAATGACAATCAGGTCCACCCCCCTGCCCTGGGCAGGGACACCTCCCACCAGCCCAGGTTGCTCCAAGCCCGTTCCAACCTGGCCTTGAACACCTCCCGGGATGGGGCAGCCACAGCTGCTCTGGGAAACCTGTGCCAGGGGCTCACCACGCTCACAGTAATGAATTTCTTCCTAATATCTAATTTAAATCTCCCCTCTTTCAGTGTAAAACCATTCTCCGTCATCCTATCACTCCACCCGCTGATCAAGAGTCCCTCCACAGCTTTCCTGTAGCCCCTTTAGGGACTGGAAGGGGCTCTAAGGTCTCCCCAGAGCCTTCTCTTCTCCAGGCTGAACAATGCCAATACATAAAATAAAGTAATACAACACACATTACTTTCACTACCTGATGATGGATTGCCCAGCCTGTCTCCAGCAGTGATCGCAGATCCCTGACTATTTTTCAGTCTGAGGGTGGTGAGGCACTGGCCCAGGGTGCCCAGGGAAGCTGTGGCTGCCCCATCCCTGGAGGCGTTCAAGGCTGGGCTGGACAGGGCTTTGAGCAACCTGGTCTAGTGGGAGGTGTCCCTGCCCATGGCAGGGGGTTGGAACTAGATGATCTTTAAGGTCCCTTCCAACCCAAACGATCCTAAGGTTTCCTGTGTCCAGCTCCTCAGTGACTGTGATGTAAACCTCAGGTATGAAGAAGGTTTCTGGAAAACAACGAAGCATCAGTGAAAGCAATCCCAGGGAAGACTGAAGTTTCAGGATGAAAAAGGAAAGAAGGAAAAGCAGCTGGAGATATACTTTCTGAACACCAGAAGGAGAGCAAAACGAACTAGACAAAGGAAGACAGACTGACCAGGGGTCTAAGTCCAGATCTGCATTCAATTCCCTACTCCACCACATACTTCCTGGGACAACTTGATGAAATCACCTAACCTCATTTAAATTACTAATGACAATTGCAATCTAGAAGAATAATCTCCCATGGTACTACCAAAGAAGCTTTTTCATACTCTAGCGATAACACACTTCAGAAACCTTCCTCAGAACAATTAGAAAGATAACAGGTTTATTCAAAACAGCTTTCAACTTTGAATAAAGGAAAGCAACACAGAGGTTTGAAAGGCAACTGCTCCAAAACTGAGCCACCTGCCATAAGCATCACTGCAGTTTTGCAGGCATTTCCCCATTTACTTACAATCAGAATTCAAAACTGGTAGACTTATAGGGCAGGTCTCCCTTCATGTGCAATTTTTCTTTGCTTCCTTACTATATTTTTCTTGGCAGCTCCCCATTTGGATTGGCAGTACAAGAAAATGCAGTAAAATAAAACTTTACTTTAGAAAGGCGTGAGATTTTTCTCAATAATGCTGATCAGAACTAGATGCTAAAGGTCACGAACGCAGCTCACCTTACTGACGAGAGGAAAAAATTAAAAAATGACACAACTCTCAAAATTAAGTGACATTTAGTCAGAAACCCTTGCACATTTTTAAAAGTTTATGCATAGCAATTTGTATTTTTTTTGTTTCAGTCTTGGCTCCTCACTATGAGATACTTCATGGACTACACCTTTTTACAACCAAGTACTTCAATAGTTTTTTTAAATACACAGTAGAACCCCCCAAACCTATCCTGCTTCTACTAAAGTGGCTGATGATTGGTACCCAACACTGACTTGAGCAAAGTGCAGCAGGTGTGCCAAAAAAAAAACAAAAAAAAACCAAAAAACAAACATAAACACCTCCCCCACCACCCTTAACATGACCTTTCTCCCTGGTAGGAATACATGAAGCAGAACTTTACTGCTGAAGAATTAATAAGGCCTGATAAAAAGGTATATTCATAAAGAAGAGCAGAAGTAGTATTAATTCAGAATTACAGCATTAATTTATCTATATTTGTAAAACACAAACTTAAAAAAACAAAATACGTCATTTAAGACTAAAATTTAAGAAACTTCATTAGGATGTTAATTTATCAGGTTCAATGATAAACTGTTCTGCCACTCTCATCATTTAAAAGGGAAAAAAAAACACACCCCTAAAATATCCAACCAAAACGCCAACCCCCTCCCCAAACCAAAAACCACCCACACAAGCAGAGTGTGTGGAAAAACAAAGGAGAATGGTGGGAGAAAGTACAAGAAGGCAACCAAAAGAACAACCTTTCTTGTTTAGGCCTTATTAGACACCAGGCTCCTAAACTCCTTTGGAAGATCAACATATCAATTGCTTTTTACTGCTTAAAAGCCAAACAAACATTATATCCCTGTAGCTGATGAAACAGCAGTTTTAAGTCTCTGGCTACATAATATGAAAAAGTCAAGACAATTACATAGACAACCTAGTTGTGATTAAATGCATTACAGAAAATAAACACTGTGAAAGCAATATGCTAAAACCAAGAAAAGAGTTCTGGAACAAAGGGAAAAAAAACCCATATGCTGCTCATTTAAAAGGCATTGCTTAGTTTGGGGATTTTTTTGTGGTGTAATTTTTAAAAGTTAGAGAGACTTACAGTGTTCAGAAACTAACACTAAAATAGAGAAGTAGTAGCTCCTAATACTAAAACATTTTAAATTCACAGCAGCAGAGCAGGTAAAACTCTAATCCACAAGAGTTTGGAAATAATACAGTAGCATAATGAATAAAGGCAACACAGAAATATATCCTGCTAAACAATTAAACTTATGGATTATACTGAAATGAAGATAATCAACTGTCACAAGCGTAAGCTATAGCTAAAACGTTTCACTTAGCAGATGAAAGAGTACTCAGTAAGAATTTTTATTTTTTTAGACCAAACAGAACGTGCAGGCTTTTTAAAAAGTTTCTTTCGTGCCTCTTGTCTCAATTGCTGAAATCATCCTCCGCTCTATAAGCATATAATCTTTGGCATAGAGTGTGTAACCAAAGGACTTTCCCCACAAGACGCAGCAGAAGCCTTACCAAATCAGCACCAGCTTGGAGCAACACGTCTGCAACATCAGTGTGTCCATTTTCACAGGCATAGGTCAAAGCTGTATCTCCTGTCGCTGTGGTGGCATGAACATTAGCTCCTAGAAACACAACATTAGTTTTTTCTTATTGGACATCTCCTTATCAACTATTTCACATCAGATGAACACAAAAATCAAGGCACTTCATCTGTGACAACAGTTATATCCTACTGACAACAGCTTCCACAGCCCAAGGGCATGGCTCTCATGGTAAAAATTGCTCTCGTAGTAAAAATACTCTGAGGAGAGGGGATAAGTCAAGGCTTGGAAAAAGCATGACTGGCAGTCCAAGCACTTAAACCTATAAGCTCGCTTATTCCTAAACTCCTTCTACAGCAATGAAGATTTCAGTTGTTACAACAAATAAAAGTGAATCCAGACAGTTGTCTAGACTATCCATTTGACAGGGAGCTGCATGCCCAGGAAAATCAGACAAAATGCATGTAGTATTAATACTAATTCAATAACAAGACCATACACTTCTACAAATCTCATTTCTTCCCTGCTCTTTAAAATAATTTACTTTAAAACCATTTGGTTGAAATAATTTGACTAGCTTCATATATTCCACCTTCACAAAAGCTCTGCATGATCCTTGCTATGTAATGCATCATTCTTCAAAAAAGATGCCAATGTGATTAGCCATTTTCCTATTTTCAAGGTGAGAGATATATTTAGAGACTCCCTGATGCCAAAACAAGGCTCCTCAATTAACTTTCTACATTATCAGAAGCGAAGTGCAAGCAGTGTTCCAAGTGAGCTAGTGATGGGTGTCACATGTGGATATTGCTGCACAGACACAGTTGTTACTGTCCCTTGATGAGCAGGGAGCTTTACTTTCTAGAATTACAAATCCAGACAATTTTATGCTTATTCTTAGAAAAGAGCAAGCAAATAAATCTCCCATAACAAGGAAGATTTCTAAAATGTAGCTCCTTTTCACTTATTTACTATTTTAAGCCATGTTACTACACTTTAGGTTCTACCAACTTTAACAGACGAACTTTGAAGTGTCATTTCCCCTCAACTCCAGCAAGATTTAATTTTTACTGCTGTACAGCAGTAAAACTGAGTAGTAAAACTCATTCATCACAGAAATTCAGCACATTCCTGAATCTGTCCTGCACACTATTTCCCAGGGTTCAATTCCTAAAGTACTGGTTATTCAGGGAGGCTGACGGCAGATAATCAGGCTGTCAGTGCAGGAGCAGCGTATAAAAACAAGCATTATCTGTATTAACATTTTGTCCTAAATGCAGTTAACTGGAAACAATGTTCCTAATGAATGTTGATTTTTTTTACATATGCAACAGAATCCAGTGCTCCATGAGACACTACCAAACAATATTAAGGTGTAACATATGCGTTTTTAATTCCTGCTAAGGTATCTGAGAATGTAGTTTCTTGTTACAACACTGCAACCATCAAGCCCAGGTGTCTTCTAAACCATATAGAATATCGAGTCTATAGTATCTGTGGGCTAGATCATTTGCACTGTACACATACCTGCTGCCAGCAAGTATTTCACCAGTTCTAGATGACCCTCTTGAGCAGCTTCCATCAAAGGTGTTGAGCAACCAAGTTCTATATCAGCTCCTGCTTTAATAAGGAAGTCAGCTACTTCAGAAAACCCTCCACAACATGCCAGAGTAAGAGCTGTTTCCTGCGTTTCTTCTGTCTGTGCATTTATATTTGCCCCTACAAAACAAAACAGCTATTATTTTAACTGACCGGACACAGGGTAGAAAGGTGAATGCTCATCACCTCCACAGTTTGGGTGTTTTAGCTCTGCTCTGTAGTTACAGTCACACACTATATCAGAGTAATCTGCACAGAATACCTAATGGCAAATGGTCAACATTGCATTCTTTATAATGAACGCTCAAGAAATGAGAGTGATCTCACCTTGTGCCAATAGCAAGGCTACCATCTCTTCATGGCCTTCCCGGGCAGCTTCCATGAGAGGAGTATAACCTTCATCATTAACCTCCTCCAGGTTAGCTCCCCTTTCGATCAGAAGAGCTGCTAACTCCACATGTCCACCACAAGCAGCCAGAGTGAGTGGAGATTCAAACGAATCTGCAGGCATATTCACTTGAGCACCACTGTCTAAAAGCAAACGTGCTACTTCCACATGTCCATCCTACAAAACAAAAGTGAACATAAAAATCAGGAACAGTTGGAAGTCCCTTGATGCTGTAGCTACAATCACTATCATACTAGGTCCGATAATGATCCTAAAAAAGACAGGGTCTTTTTACTTATGATGGCTCAGTTTATGACATAGTTATGGTAATACCTGGATTAAACTCATATTTAGGTTTCTGCCTACATCTAAGTTAGGCTTAAACGCATAAGGAGAAAAGAGCTAGAGGTATTTAAAAGATAGGTAGACATGGTACTGAGGGGCATGGTTTAGTGGTGGTTTTGGCAGTGTTAGGTTGATGGTTGGACTTGATGATCTTCAAGGTCCCTTCCAACCTTGACAATTCTATGATTCTATGTGTGGTGTTTGGTTGTTGTTTTTTTTCCTTCTTTTCCGGGAGAGTAGGGAAATAGTTATGGGATAAAACTTTCCTAAATATCCCGGAAAATACCTGGGAAACAAAAGTAATAGAGATAGCAAACAAGCACCATAAGTAATAAACCCACCCTGCAACTAAACCCCAAAACAAACATTGGAAAAAAGATTTTCGTTTTCTTTGTAGTTGATTCATGGCTTCTACAGACAAAAAGGCGCCAACTGCAGTTTCTAGATCCTGGAAAAGATACCTACAGAGAAACTGAAGTGAGTTACAATAAGGTAGATTACAGGAGGAGGGAAGACCCAAATAAATCTTAAAGGAGAATCTGAAGTGCCTTGGGGTGAAGCAATCTTTGCCATAGAGAGAACGCAGATTGCCACAGCAGTCTGAGCCCTTACCAATCAAAACATGTAAATACAGCTGTCAGCTTCTCCAAAAACTATTACTGAACTCCTCAAAGTTACTTGAAATAGACCAAGTACCAAAAATCCCTGTGTCGTAGTTTAACCCCAGCCGGCAACTCAGCAACACCACTCGCTCACTCCCCCTGGTGGGAGGGGGGAGAGAATCAGAAGAGTAAAAGTGAGAAAACTCATGGGTTGAGACAAAGACGGTTTAATAAGTAAAGCAAAAGCCACGCACACAAGCAAGGGAAAACAAGGAATTAATTTACTGCTTCCCATCACAGGCAGTTGTTCAGCCATCCCCAGGAAAGCAGGGCTCCATCATGCATAACAGTGACCTTGGGAAGACAAATGCCATCACTCTGAATGTCTCCCCCCTCCTTCTTCTTCCCCAGCTTTATATACTGAGCATGACACCATATGAGATGGAAAATCCCTGTGGTCAGTCGGGGCCAGCTGTCCCAGCTGTGTCCCCTCCCAGCTTCTAGTGCACCCCCAGCCCATCGCTGGCAGGGTGGGTAAGGAGCAGAAAGGCCTTGAGGCTGTGCAAGCCCTTCTCAGCTCGATAACAAAAACATCCCTGAGTTATCAACACAAATCCAAAACATAGCCCCATACCAGCTACTGTGAAGAAAACTAACTCTACCCCAGCCAAAACAAGCACACTGTTTCACCCAAGGTGTGGTTTGCAGAGAGCCATGATACCTCTGAAAAGGGGAAAGCATAAAGAAGTTTTGGCCTTAGCAAAGAAGAAACACTCACATGGTTTCTTCCATATAACTTAAGAAATTGGGACCCAAACATGTGGAACAATTTGGAGCAGAGATCTTGGAAAACTGAAACAGATTACAAACTACACCTATCAAAGTGGGAAGGTTTGAGCCACGTGAAGAGCGCTCAGTGCAATACAGAAGGTCTGAGGGTCTAATCAGACGACATTTCGTACTAGACCTTTCTTCAGCATGGACAATGAATAGGGTAACAAGGATGGAAAGGGAACTCCAAATAAAAGACTTGAATCGAAGCATGCTCTTTGTGTCTCTCAGTGGAAACAAAACCACTTGCTGCCTTGCATATTGCAGGTGCATAGGCATTAGGTGTGTCACCTTGGTCACTCCATTTGCCACCCAAAGAAACACAGGGTTCTTCCAGGAGTAAACTGTCACCCAGCTTTGATGATTCAGAGCCCTGTGTCCTGACACAGTGGTTCTCCCAGGATTTGACAGTTAAGCTGGATTAATTCTTTAAACTAGCCCCAGCACACGCTGACAGATTTTGCTAGAGAACTAAAGAATCCTTCTTCCTGAGGAATACATAAAAAGGGCCACTTTCAGTGGCAAATAGCAGATGTGTTTATGTTGTATCCTTGGAAGGAAATCTAAATAAAATTGGGCAATACTAAAGGGCAAAAAAATTGACATTAGATGACCTCTCTGCCCAAGGTTCAAGCCAGAACTGTCCAGGCTAGGGCAGTGATACCTAAGGGTGATTTATAAAGTTATAAAGCTAAGAATTCCACTAATTCACCAAATTACAGAACATCTTATGTATTAAGAACAGCACCCGCAAGCAAACTACCAGTTCCCCATTCTGATCTCACCAGACTTGTCATCCAGTAACTCAAACAGCTAACACAGAGCTACAGACAAGGAGGTATGAGTGATATCAAACACGCAACTCCTGTCAACAATTGTCTTAAGCTGACCATGAAGTAACCTGAGACTGACAGCAATCAATTCTGTAAATTAAAAACAGGCTGCTGTTCTCAGAGAAGCTGGCTAAAAACCAACAACCACCTCATCTGACTAAAGGCATTATCCTAGATGTGGCACTCTGCCTTGACCAAAGCATAATACTAAAACTCAGAGACACTTACAAAATGACTGGTGGTCAGAGACCTGACATCTCAGCTTCCTGTATTTGCAGCATTCATTAGCTGGAAAACAGTGAAGACCGGGAAAAGTCACAATAATTTAGCAGAACAGTTCCCTTCTACAAGTGCACAGCCGAAAGATAACAAGGAACAAATTCCATCATTTGACTTGGAGTTGTGACTTCAAAGGATAAATTTCCTCTCTGTTGCTTTTAAAGGTCAATATATACTCTGTAATGCAAACTAATCTGAAACATCCAAGAGCTAAAAACGTGCAGGCAACCCACACAACTCTATCTTGCCCAAACGAGACACTTCACAGCCTCCAAGTCAACCCTGTGCTCAGAGTTTACCTCACAGAACAGCAGGCTGATTAAAACATTTAGTTTGCAGCCATGCCACAAGCTCCTTTAGGTGACAGCACACCCCCACTGCAACTGCATCCTTCTGAATTCTTTATTGGCACCAAGCTCTCATAGAGGGAAGACTATTCAAGGATACTATTACCATCTCACTGTTGGAAAACTTCAACACAGCTTGAGACATTATAATCTGACCTCGATCACTTGCATCATCATCACCCCACAACTGCACTAAAAGAACACTTGATCCTCCAGCTCTCAGAAGACTGGAGGAACATTGCAGCCTGTCTTCTAACGATTACAGGCTACTGGGAGCAAATTAAGTTTTCCCCTGTTCGCTGTGCTTCTTACGAAAACAACGTCCCTGTTCTTTCTTCCAAGAAGTTCCCCAGCTTGAAGAATAGATAGAACATCACCTAAAGTCTGGACAAAAAGGGCTGCAGATATGCTTTGACACAAAAGCACACATTATAAAAATGAAGCTGTTCGAAAGGGAAGTTTTTCCTCAATGGCTGCTTTGAAATTATATGAGTGGCCCAAGAACTAAGAACTACACTACTTTTGGTCTATCGCTTCGCCCCCACCCCACCCCCTCCGCCCAAAAGAAAAACCTCACAGCACCATTTGCAGAAACCTAGAAGAGAACAAACCATCTCTACATGCAAAACACATCCTGCAGTGGTGAAAGGACCCGTGTAATGTATTAGTCATCCAGCTCGGTGCACTCCCAGGAGGCTCACACCGTGGTGATCTGAGAGACCTTATTGATAGAGACAAAGGTGGACACTTACACTGCAAAAGAAACAGTGACTTGAGCTCAACCTACTACTTTACTGCACTGCAGATCAGTTACCCCTAAGAATTCACATAGGCAGCATTCAAAACAACACACCACACCCCCAAAAATTAGAAGAGTTTTTCCCTATGACCAATTAGACTGAGAATGTGGCCACCTGTGGTAACTATAGTACAGGCTTTCTTATGACAAAAACTAACACCCACTCACTTGCAGACTCAAAACAGCTTGTTAACAAAGGCTCATTTTATTTTATTCTCTTTTATTCCTCTCATTGAAAAGGGAGCAGTACAAATAAAGGCTATTTACCATGCAGGCCTCCATTAGCGCTGTGTGCATCTCATCTGTTTTATGTTCTTGATCAGCTCCAGCTTCAAGCAAAAAACGAACCATATCTAAATGGCCTTCAAATGAAACAGATCAAAATAAATAAGCATTTAATATTGTAAACTTTTAGAGGTACAGACAATACACAATGGAATCATTTAGACATCCATAGTTTGCTAGAGAACTAACGAATTTTTTTACAAGTTTAATTCACAAACCTGCTCTTTCTGAAGTTCTCCAAAAAAATACCAACGCAAAACGGACAGCCAGACTTTAGACAGTCTTTCCAAAGACAGTGCCCAACTGTGAGATGAAGACAGACCTCTCTCATTGAAGTTTACACAACAGGAGCCTCTCCTTGTGACTTCAAGCTATAACAGACTGTGCTTATTCCTTATTCGACTGTATAGTGACATAACATTTAAGTGTTCCAAGACAGCATACAGTTGGGGGGATTATCTTCTAACGACAGGTTCATGTAGATCTGAACTTAAGCTTTTTAATCATAGCATTCACAGACATATTTCTGAGAACCAAGATACATGCATTATGTCATATTATGTTATCTGACACAATTTTTATAAGCTTCTACTGAACTTTACCAATATTTGTTTTCAACTCTATTATGGCTTCTGTCATTTTAGAATTTCCCCTCTCAATGAGCACCCTCCTCCAATACAAGACTTCGTTTTACATAAATCGAGAGGAAAACAAAGTAGCTCAACCAGCTTGCCAAAGATCTCTAGGACATCTCTAGTCAAAGAAATCCTTACATTATATCACTCTATTAAAGTTTTAGGTCAGAAGAAACAAGAATGCCCTCCAACATATCCAGTAGTACTATTTACTGGAAATTCTCTGTAAGGAATTACTATATGCTGCAGGAAATCCATGACAAATCCAGATACAAGTTTTCAGATGGGTTATACATAGCATGTATCCTCCAATTCTAACCACAATTCTCACCATCTGAAGTTACTATGACAATAATCTGCATCCTTATGTCTTCTATTAGGAGAAAAACAATTGCTGGAAGTTTTATGGAGGTTTTTGGAAGAAAAAAAACCTTAGTGCAATAGGAATCCAATGTGCTTCCAAGTTACTTTACACAGAAACTTTAAATAGCAAAAGAAATTAAGTCACAAGTCCATAAAAGTTCATAATACATAACAATTCACAGACATCCGCCAAAAGTACACTGAAGGAAAAGTATCCAGTAATAATAATAGGATTTTCACCCCATCAGGTGTTCCAGGAAAATTCATTCTAACTTCACATTTTCCTAACAACTAAAACAGATGTTTTCAGAACTTGCAGATAGTTGGTGAGGGGAATCTGAATGAAACAGGGAATGCAGCAGTGGGGGAAGAGGAGAGAGGTGGTGTGTCAAAACACAAGTTTGGACGCAGCCAGTCACAAGTTTTTATCCGCAACATGTTGAATACACGTCCACCGCATTTGGACACAAGTAGACAGGCTTACTACCACTGCACCATGGATGAGCATTTCCTGACATTGAGTTTAAAACCAAAACCAAGTATTCCAAAACTCTTAAGAAAAATATTCGAAGTATGGCTGGAAGCTTTAGTTAGATAAATCCTAGCTAATCAATTGCAACAAAAATACAAAACGAGGCAAGAGACAATACCTTTATAGCATGCAAGTGTAAGTGCACTTTCTTTGAACTCGTTGGAGTGAGTGTTGATTCCTGCACCATATTCCAGCAATACTCTTGCAACCTCAACATGACCTGCACTGGCTGCTTCCATTAAGGGGGTATGCCCATTCTCATTGTGGTCTTCTATATTAGCACCGGCTTTCAATAGCACCTTCACTATGTCAACAAAGCCCCCAGCACAAGCGTAAGTGAGAGCCGTGTTCCCTGCAGGGAAGAAGAAGTTTACATGAAAGCCCTTTCCATCACCCACTCCTAATACAGGAAAGGAAATCAGTTTTAACAGCTCTGAACAAAACCAAGTACACCACTAGCAGCACAGCCATATTACTCCAGTCAATAATTTCAAGCTGGGTATAAAATCCCAACACAACTGTAACGTGGAAGAGTTTTAATGCTAAGCCAATATTACAAAACAGTATTTTTTTCCTTTGATTATTATGTTTCCTACTTTAGCACACAAAAAGATCGATGAGTAGTTTTCATGCTCATTGTTGAGTTTGGGCAGGGTGGAGGCATGTTTAGATTTTTTTGCCTAAGACTGTATCCTGTAATCCCTTAAAAAACTTTTACTGGCTGGGTGAAAATAAATTTTTTTAATTTAAAACTCTGGTACTGTAAGTGACAGAATCACATAAGGCTCATGTTTTAAATGCTACAGTCAATTTTAAGGTAAGTTCTGCTTAATCACCATAAAAATAACATTTCCTAGGTCAGACACACAACTTTTAGAATTTAAACTTTGTTCAAATTTTATCTTAGTATTAGCAGAACCCAACTGCAGGTTAATACTCTCGGCGAGGTTAGTTAAGCTGTGGTCAAGCATCAGCAACGCAGACAACATTCAATGCTCAAAGAATTGTACCTCCTCTTTGGTAAAAAGCAATAGACTGAAATAACTGGTCTCGACCAGATGTGTCCCATGGTCTTCTTACTAGGTAGTTTTGGATTATACAGATAAGAAAAACTAAACTTCATGTATTTTTCTGGTCATCTAATGCCACAGTGATTTTCACAGGAACAGTGCTTTCCAATACAGTTGATATTAAAAACAATTTTTAATATTTAATCTTTAACTATTCTTAATAGTTCCTATTATGTTTTCTTGCGAATGAAACTATCACACAAACCCACAGATCTTCAGAACAGCTGCAAGCCTTATGTGCTAGTCTTATTAATTCCTCCTGTTCCTGTTTACCAGTTACCTGTTGAAGACTGTGCGTTGACATCTGCACAATGAACAAGGAGAAGTTTAACAATATCTACATAGCCTCCACTGGCAGCTGCCATTAAGGGAGTTATGTCTCCTTTATTCCCCCGATCTTCAACGTTTGCATGCATTGCTAGTAGCACCTAGAGAGAAAAAGTTCACTTTAATGAATAAATTGTAACACCAACATTTCGCTTTTGGTTCAGCGGGGCTTGTGAGAATGATTCCCCAGCCTGCCATGATGTCCACTTGAAGTAGTACCCACAGTGTGCCACCCGCAGTGGCACAAGGGCACTCCCCAGCACCATTTATCATTGCTACCTGCACTGCGCTCTGCTTCAGGAAATGCTGGATTTCTACAGTTGTTCATATCTGCTAAAATCATCATTAAGTTACAGTGCAATACTGACATTTTCAAAAGTCGCAGGCCAATTCACTGAATAGAACGACAGCAGAGAAACTGTAAACTTTCATTAATGACCATAGCACACATCGGACCAAGCTTACAGGTAAACAGTTTTCTCCCTGGACTCTTGCCTGGCACCAAAACATAAAGCTGGCCACTTTCTGCAAACTAGCACCTAAACATCTTCAAAGCAGCACAAATTCTGCCCTTAGATACACAAGTATAAAAGCCCAAAAAAAAGCCATAAATCGATGCACTGTTGATAGAGATGTTATTAAAAAAGGGCTGAGTGATGGAGACATGAGTTTTTAGAAGGTAACCACTTGTAGTGTTTGATTTTGCTGCTATTTTAGATCCTATTGCAATGTCTGCTTGGCAGAACAGCTTGATTGCATCAAGAACAATGCCAGAAAAGTAGATATATCATAAAACATAAGATACATCCCTCAGACAAGTCCCTTAAACCTAAAGGCATAAAAGATGGCATTTTCCATTAAAAAGACAAACAGTAACTGGAACGCCACGATATATTAACAGATATTGTTTAGATTATAAAAAATTATAATAATCGGAATAGCTAAAATGTTTACCTATCAAAGAAGCCCATTAGACAATGCTTCACAAAGGTTTAGTTGCAATTATATTTGTTACTTACTTGTGCCAATTCGTAATATCCTGCTGAACAGGCCAAGCAAAGGAGACTCTCCCCTTCTTCAGTATGTTCATTCACGCTTCTTCCTTCATCCAACAGCTTGCGGACAGCATTTACATCCCCATCTGAGCATGCTTCTGCCAAACTGCGACTGGAAAATCAGTTACCACAGAATAAGATCAAAATAAATCTGCAATAGATGGGTAGCTTTCCTTTTTTGCTTAAAGACTCATGACATTAGTCTTAAGCCTTACTAGAAAAGATACCTTACAGATTTTAAGAAAAAGCATACACATTATTTCCGTAGGTTAAACAGAGAAAATGACCTTGCTTATGTCTAAATTAACTCTTGCCCGCATCAGCTGCTAACTCACACAAGCTCTCATATCTACTAGATGCAGAGAAGAGTGCTCAAAACTACATAATTTCTGGTGTTTGCAAGAAACAGAAGTAAATCTCACCGATGCTATTCACACTTTGGTGGAATGCCAGATGCACAGAGGCTACGACCACAACAAACTGCTGACTACAGGTACCAAGGCAAATTTCTAGTAGAGATGGAGCCAAAAAGTGAACAGCCTAGTATCACAGAGACCACTAATACTGAATACTGCAACAAACTCCTGACCGTTGTCTCTCCTATAGTGGGACTATCTCCTCCTCTGCACTAACCCAAAGCTTTTTTCTTTTAATTGAAAACACCAGTTTCTTAATTTAAGCAGCTATTTCAAAGAAAAATCCTTACCTTAACTAATGCCATCTTAAAGGAAGAAAAGAGAAGAGCCTTACAGAAGTGTATTATGCTTCAGATGGATGAAATAAGCAATTGAACTGCATATTTTTTTTAACAGCAATAACAACACAAATTCTACATGGAACACTACTAACTCATACTTTAAAAAAAAAAAAAGAGGTAATTACAAGCTAGGAGTTAGAAGGAAAAGACAACACAAATCCTTAGTTCTTGGCACCTAAAAGCTCGGAAGTCTATAATCACTACTTTAACCATCATTAACCTCTGGAGTAGAGAACAGCTATTTCCCCTGAGACCTATAACAGTACATTAAACAAATTTTGAAAAAGCTGAGCTGAGCTTCAGTTTATTTCAGACCAAGTCAGCTGTCCTTTAAATCTTTTCTGTACAAAAAAACAGTCTTAACAGCAAAGATAACTGTTAACGCACTGCTAAACAGAAGTGTAAACAGAGCAAGTCATGCTCAGTACCAATTCAGTTACGCTTCTCCAACTGATGCTATAATTTTATTTAGAAAATATATGCAAGGAATCATGGTCCCTCAACCACTGGGAACCTAACCACAATTAATGCCCTGGCGGGAGTGGGAAGGGAGAAAAAGCATTCTGTTAGAAACAGTAGTGGACTCAATGTGATGCATTCCTATCTGTATATTTTATTTGCAAGATATGGAAGCTTGTTACTTAAAACAAAAACTAGTACACTCAGATTGATTATCTAGTTTTGAACATCTACTTTTCTTCTGTAAAAGATAGAAGTTCACTCAAGAAATTCACTCACAGTGAAGAAGATATCCATTTGAGCACAGAGTTCCCTCAGGAAAGCATACAAGCTTCAATTTTCAATTGTTCAAAGACTGTAATGGTTGAACCATGTTAAGCCCCTATTTTAAGAGGGACTCATTTGCCATGTACCCCAAAACGAAATAAACTGTGCTAGCAGCTGCCAAATAACAGCCGAGATCTGAGCTGACCGGTATCTGATCACTTGCATTTGCATTGTAATCACTATTTTAAGCAAAATAACTGATATCTTGGTAAAGTCTATTATTTGGCCACATAGTCAAGTCCATGTACTGAAGCAACGGGATACCAGTAAAAGGCTGCAGGATGCTATCAAACCTGCCACCTTCTCCTAGGAGGCAGTAAGAGACAGCTGTGTGCTCACAGCACAAGCAGTTAGGCACGCAGCCCTGCTGCAACCCACACCTCACCTGGCATTTACAGCTCGGGTTCCCACCTTCAGCTGGGAGGAGAGGGTGGGGATGCATGCAAACATGCACTTTTGCACACACATAGTCTAGCCTTTAGAAATGGGAGCCACTCAACACCATAACCTGTGAGACAAACCCTGAAACAGATCTATCACCCTCAGATGACCTTAAGCCACCTCATGTAATACAGAACTGCTGCAAAACCAAGTATGCCCTGGGAAAAAGCTATTAAAACAAGACTCATAGTTAATTCTAGTTTACCCAGGCACCTCAAGAGGTCTCCCAGCTTGCTCCCTGCTCAGGTTCCCTTTGAGGTGTTTCCCAGACATTTTGTAAAAGTGACAAGAATGACACTGGAAGGCTCTTCCAAATGAATCACAGGATGCTGTTGACCTTTGCTCCAAGGGTGCATTGCTGGCTCACGTTCCACTTGTCCATCACAGAACTCAGGTCTTTTTCTCCAAAGTTGATTGCCAGCCACTCACCCCTCCCCAACTGTACCAATGTACAGAGATATTCCTCCCCAGGTGCAAGACTTTGCACTTCGCTTTGTTGAATTTCATGAGATTCCTGCTGTCCCCTTTCTCCAGCTTGTCAAGGTCCCTCTGAATGGCAGCACAACCACCTGGTCTATCAACCAATCCTTTCAGTTTTGTATCATCTGCAAACTTGATGGTCCAAAGTGCATCCTCAGCATGTGGCTCACTGAGGAAGACATTAAACAGTACTGCTGGACTATGTCCAACCTGTTTAAATGCTCCCTGACCTGCTACCAACCAAGGGCAAGCCCTCCTTGGTCCAGACCTTCCCACTCATTTCAGGAGCTTGGGATTCCCCAAAGCAAACCTCACTAGCAAAGCCCAAGGCAAAGGCAGCACTCACTACCTCTTCTTCTTCTGTGTCCCCGTCACTAGGTCCCCTGCCATATTCTGAGGCAGGGCCACATCTTCCCTCATCTTCCTTTTGCAGCTGGTATACTCTCACTAATATATCTTGTTGCCTATCATGCCTTTTGCCAGATTCAACTCCAGGTGGGCTCTGGCTTTCCTAATCACATCTCTATATGTTTGGACACTGTCTCTGTATTCTCCATGGACCACCTGGCCTGCTTCCTTTTTATGTTCAAGCATGCTTCCACAGCATATATTCATTTCCTTGTGTTTTGATCCACAAGTAATTTTTCTAGCTTCAGTTCAGAAATGAAACTATTTGTTGTATATCTGTATTTACATTTGGAGCAATGACTCAAGACTACTGCCCTTATTGTAAGCACTTTGTTTTGCAAATCACAAATCTGAAGTTCAAGAGGACATCCATATGAAAGGAAACTTAAGACTTTCAATTTTTGATCTTAGATCTGAAGTTCAACAGTATATGCAGTCACACCATCCCAACAGTTTAAGAACTATTCGCATCATTTGTCAGAGTAGAAAGTATTTCAGGACCCCTAAAGATGGTTTGAAATTACCAATGTAGAAGAAAGCTTTTGACAACGCAGGACAAATCCTCAGTTCTGTCGTCATGGGAATTAAATGCCATCCTCATTAATTATCAGTTACAAAAAGTTATCAGATAATACAGTTTCGTTTTCCCCTAAGTTCTTGAGCAAGATCCCGGGGCAAATCCCTGCCCTGTAAGTATTGGTATTCTCTTCCAACTTCTACAATGAACTACAATCATTAGTTTCCAACCAAGTATGCTGAGGCAGTAATTAAAGAGCTATCACAGCTAAGAATTTAATCAGTTTTTCAAAAAGAAATCAACTGTCTAGTACACAGAATGAGCAGCAGGTTAGAAAGTATTATTTTGTACTTTTCTCTTTCACTTTGAAGTCAATAACCTGATGGGACAGTAGTTACACCTTCTGATTCAGTAACTTTGCTTCAGCTAGCAAAGTATAGCAGAGCAGATACATTACCAAATACCAACTATAAAATTAACTGAAATTGAAATTAAAATACAAACTTACAGTCTATAGTTGGGAAACTGGGGATGGGGAGCAATAGATACATACTTGTCCACTTGTCCTGCATTGTGATTGTTCTCTGCTCTCATCCGTGTCAATGCAGCAGCAGCTTCATCCAGTGCACAGCTGACAGAGGACGTCAGTCTCCGGAGAACCTCAGGATCTGCGAAGGCTTTACCATCGGCAGTGGACAATTTACCAATTCCTTCAGTGTACGTTCGTTCATCAATCAGGTTAGTATGAGTGTCACACAAAAGAAATGCAAAGACACTATTTTAGATTTCAGCCACATGCACTATTAGTTAAAAATCATCTGCACACATGCCAGAAAATCAGCTACTTAAAAGTAACTGTTAACATTTGCCTAAGACCTGAACATTTAATTAACTACAATATGGCAGTAAGGAAACTATTTCTCAACTGGCAGCTTCATTACCTGTCCCAAATTCCCAACTCGTACCTTTGAAGAGAAGAAAAAAAAAAAAAAAAAAAAAAAAAAAAAGAAAAAAAATCTCGGGAAAATAAGGATAAGCCCAGGGATCAAGCCCAGAAACAGAAGTTTGGGAAACAGGTATTATTCCACAGGCTTGGTTTAATATTTTCTGAGTATGAAGAATTTTCTAATTTAAAATATAAAGTTATTATGCTTTTCCCAAAATTATTATTACCCAAAATGAGGTGGCCTTAGCTCTAATGCACCTTTCCTTTTCTAAGAGTAGAAAAAAAAAAATTAAAAACCTATTACCTTAAATTCCCAGTAATTTACCATTCCAAACTGTACAGCTCTAGCTACAAGCACAAAAATTATGAAACAAAATTTCAAATATTTTAAGTATACTTGAAATCAATGCCCCCTCTACACTAACATTACACAGTGGAAATGTTTAGACTCAAGCAATTTTTCTAACAGTTTCTTTTTTAAAAACAGGTTCTTTGCTGCAAGTCTAAAGCTGAAGGCATATACAGAACAGCACTATAAGAAGGTATTTATCGCACTCATTTACACGGCTGATATAAAATTATGGCACAGCTGTGTAGTTTTACTCCAGATAGTTCAGCACAGCCTATTTTACATACACAAACATCACTGCACAGTTACCTCTGCAGTGTAGGCAGGGCTTATATTTGCATATACAAATGTGCAAATAGTGTAAAGAAATGCACCAGTGAATAGTACACACCCCTCCAAAAACAAAACAACCAATTTCACATGCTACAAAAAGCAAATGGTTACTGGTTTCCAGATTAGCTAGCTTTACCAGCAATGAATCAGTAACTTTTCCATTCCTTAGCTGTTAAACAGGGTCAAATTAGGCATAAGCCTCTGAAAATAACGCATCTTTCACCTCAGAAGATCTGCTATTTCGTGTGCACGTATATCTGCAAGACTGATTTACACCACGTCTACTACAACCTAGCTTGTAATTATTACAGAATAAATACTGAAATTGTACTTTGACAGTTTCAAACATTGTCTTCAGACAATGGATTTCCACAGTTTGAGAGCAGCCAGTTTGTTTCTCATTAATGTAAGAATCAGTACTTACCAGATTTCTCCACCCTGAAAACAATTTAGGCCAGCATGCGGCAGGCCCACTCCACTGCATGAGCCTACATCCCCGCTATGCAGTGCTGGAAGTGTTGGCTCACAGCATCGGAGCTCAGTGCTGCTGGAAGTGATGGAGTCCCTACCCTGTCAGCAAGGCAGACACCCGCGATGGGGTGCAGAAGTCTATTTGGCTGCTGGAAAGCGAGCATGGGCTACAAAGGCCTAGACGAGCTGCTTGGTCAGATCTAAGCGTGCTACCTCCCTGGCTCCAACATCCTACTTCTGGATCACTTCAGCATTGTCAGGAGGCTATGAAAAATAATTCATAATGACTTACCCACTCCATGACAAAATGAGAAATTGCACCTAAATATGTCCACACCACACCCATCTGGTTTTTGAAGACTGTCTAGCACACGACAGAGCAACCAGAGCAGAGAAACACAGGGCCACGGACTCCTGCCTCCATGTGCTTGAAGAGGCTCCCAGTCACATGCCCCCTTCCAT
Organism: Ibidorhyncha struthersii; assembly: GCA_013398815.1. Classification (NCBI taxonomy): domain Eukaryota; kingdom Metazoa; phylum Chordata; class Aves; order Charadriiformes; family Charadriidae; genus Ibidorhyncha; species Ibidorhyncha struthersii. Next base: position 107,512 of record VZSZ01008129.1, read on the forward strand.
TGCCAAACTGTTGAAGCCATAACCCTTCTCGCCCCTGCTGTCAAATATAGCAAGGCTGCAAAGAACAAGCCTCAAACGCCACAGCACACACCTCACAGACAAACGTAAACTGAATTTGCTGTTGGTTTAGAAGGGGAGGCAAGTCATGTCGGCTCTGCAGTTGCCCCTGCGGGGACAGCAGGGGACAGTCACTGCAAAATTGCGGTGGGGCACCGATCTAGTACCAAACACACAGCAAAAGTGAGATTTTACATAGACCTGCTTCCGCAGGACAGCTCACATAGTAATGGCCCAGATGTTTACACTAGCTGTTTCTGGTGGCAGTGCTGGCTTACACTAGCTTGCAGTGTACATCAAAGTACTGCCCACAGAAAGAAAGGGAATTAAGCCTTCACAACTCAACACCAAGGCCTCATCTAGTAGGACTGCTGCAACCAAGGCTGGGCACCATGGTAAGCAAAGTGGAAAACTACTCCAGAGAAATCTACAGGATTTAGAAAAACGACCACTGAGCAAAGGCTGAAAGTGTAGACTTAGCTGGCAAGGAGCCGTACAAGAGCAGTTTCCCTCCACTTAGAAGGGTCTCATGAAGGAGCTGGTAAACAGCTTTACTGCTGGGGAGCTGGGGAATAAGAAGTCCAGTTAAAAACACCACCACCACAAACAAACCCAAGCAAAATGACCTGGCCAGCTGAAACTGAAGTGGCTACCTCAATCCTTTCAAATCACTAAGATCAGACAGATTACCTAGACAAGCAGAACCTACGCTTTACTATTCTCTCCATTCTGAAGTTTGTTTGTTGAAGCGGTCACACATGGGATTTCGGAAGGCAAGAGAAGTCATGCCACAGAGCTAAGTCCTGCGTCCTGCAGAGACAAACGAACTTCAACCACCGTAGAGCTCCTGCTCCAAAGTATATGCTTTTCTTGATTACTGCTGGTGGTCTCCTGGAGAACTTACCAACCTTATCTATTAATCTCTAACTGAAGTGGTTTTGTGTCCATCCACTTCATAACCATTCACTCTTGTGTCACCCTCCCAGATGTCTGAGACCCCTCATGCATACAGGGACAGCTGCAATCTCACTGATCTACATGCAGGCGCTGGACTAAATCTCTGCTTGTCTCCTCCCATCCAACAAATACTGAAAGCGTCCTCAAGACCATCCTCCACATTTGCTTGATTTCATCCTCCTTACACAGAAATGATGGCAATTTCTCACATTACTACAGTCTCACTGGCATGTTACTGATTACTACTCTGACACTACCTGAACTGAGCCCCAGTGTTTGACATTCTGTGCTTCCTGCAGGGAAATGGCACATTTTCAGGAACAGAAGCCACCACAGAGGTTGAGTAACGTCATCTTTTCATGGACTCATCACTGCTGCAGGGTAAGTCTGAAAAGACACTATGGGAGCCACTGGAGCCTGTTTTTATTGAGAACAGCCTACAGTCATTAACCATAAGGAGATGGTGATGTTCCAGCTCACCACTCAAATGTTCATAAGTAAACCAAAAGGAAGTGCTTCCGTACAACATGAGCTGCCATGCAAAGGCCAAAAAGATAAATTTAAAAAACTGATTAGATAGTATTACTGTAAAGCCTGTGCCTTCTGTGGACCTAAGAACAGTAGCCCTGGAAGTCACTATTTAAGGACATTCCTGAAAAAGAGACTACTGGAAGGACAGAGAGAGGAAATACTATCACCTGTACGGTGATTTTACTGCTTTTCCCTCCGGTGTCCATAGCTGGCCCACTGCAGGGCATAGAGAGCAAGACAAACCTCCAGGCTGCCTTCGTGGGGCAGTTCTTTACCTGAGCACCTTCTGCTGAAGCCACATGACAGTGTGTTCACAAAGCCTGGCAGGGCCAAGGCCAGCAGCGTTATCCAACAACTGAAAAGAGAGCTCTTAACCATCCCTGGAAATAGGTTGCCCAGAGGAATTCTGATGTCCCATCTCTGGAAGCGTTCAAGGGTAGGTTGGAGGAGGTTTTGCACAACCTGACCTAGTGGAAGATGTCCCTGCCCACAGCAGGGGGGTCAGACTGGATGGTTTTTAAAGGTCACTTCCAACCCAAAAACCATCCTGTGATTCTATAGTCTCCCCTGACTCGAAATAGATGACTTAGCTCCTTCCCATCTAGCACATTAACACACAGACTGTAGATCTCTAAATCAGAGAGAAAAGTACGAGTTTCAAGAGCTGCAAGCAGATTAGTCCTCCTACTGCACCAGAAACCACCAAGGCTATGGCACACAGATTCAGGCTGCATCCGAAAAGGTTATTTCCACCAGTTTAAACAAGTCAACAATTCAACAGTTTAACAGAGATGAAATGTCCAGGACAATTGACTACTATATAACTAGTTGAGTCTGGAGCAGATAACTGTTTTTTTGCTTAAAGCTACTATGGCATACAGCGTGATTGAACTTCATCGCAGATAATGTCAGATGTTCCACATGTTACTGCCATACTGTTGGGCTATTTAAGTTAGCCTGAAGTTGATTAGAGGTGTATTAGAACAAGAAGCTCACCTTTCAAGGTAAGAGCTTGCTCATCAGATACACACCTACACACCTACAATCAGCACTCCGATTTGAAGCATGGGCTTCCTTGTTGACTTTCAGACTCATCAGCACGTTCCTACCATGTAACTACCAAGGTTAGAGTTTTAGGGTAACCTGAAATGAGCTGGAAACCTCTCAGTGTGATCTTCCTAAGTTTAACAAGTCAAAGATATAGATACCACCTCAGGAAAACTGGAACACAACCAGGTTTGTGTCTCTGGAAAACCCAAAAGTGCAGGACCTTATAGCACTGGTGTGATTTTGCCATGAGGAATCACAGATTACATTCTATGAAAACCATGTCTGTCTATTTTCAGAATTTGAACACCAAAGTTGAAAGCCATGAATAAATCTTGAAGAACTAACATGAATAACCTAGGCCAAAGATGTTTCAAGTACACTGCAGTAAAGGAATGAGTCAGATACCCACACTTGAGCAACCATTCCCTTCCCTTCTATTTCAAGAAAAGGAACATTCTCACAGAAGTATCAGTTGCTCTACCCTCCCAAACTGGATAAAGTTCACATCAAGGACAAAGAAAATACTTAAGTGTAGTTTGTAGCTAGTATCTTGTAATTATCATAATTTAAAATACCTTAAGAAGACATTACTCTGGTATGGAGCCCACAGCTAAGTCATACTCTCATACCACACACAACTGGTGTCGACATACGCTCTGAACAAAGGAGATTGTTCCAAAGAGATCAACATATCTAAGCATAAGAGGTAACATCCAATAATCCTCACAAACTGCAGATTCAGTGGTGATTATGTTCCTTCCCAGGCAGTTCCAGCACAACCTATGTTCTAGCACGCACTTGAGGCCATTCACCTGCTAACATGTCCAATTTATGATCTCAAGTTCATCACAAAGTCTAACTCAACTTCAGCTCACATGGAATCATCTGCTGGTCCCAGAACCTTAAAAGGATCCTCTGTTTCCTTAAGGTCTTACATCACTTGTCCTCCCAAAGGCAGCTTTTGATGGAAATGTGGACAGGTTTAAAAGCCCAAAAGAAGAATGAAATGAGAATCGTAGTCCAGAAACGTGTCTTTATTTTTTAAATGGTATGTCAAGAACCTGCTTTAATCAGCATGGCATACAAGTAGCCCCTTGAACAAGGTGAAGAGGGTTCAGGGAAGGAGAGAAGGGACTTCGGTTTAGTTTCTTTATTGGAATCCCCTTCAGAGAAACTGAGAAGTTCTAGACTGTCAAAAGCAACTGCTACAGTCTTGTGCCAAGAAGCAGTAACTCTAACAGAGAAGTATTAATTCTAGCACATCACACGGGTGCTACCACAAGAAAAGAAGGCCACAAGCAGGACTGAGCGTACACTGTTCTGTAAGGTCTCAGGCAGCTTAACTCAAACTCTCAACACAGGTATGGCTCCCCTAACAGCACGAGAGGAATTCAGTTCAGGCACTTTGAGTAGAACCTAAGGCAAGAGTACCTAAAGAAAAGAGATTTCTTAGGCCCTTTTAATCCATGTTACAAGTTTATTTCTGGTGATACTTCAGAACAGTGCAGCATCCACAGAAAATTACCACCTACTATTTTCTGTAAATTCTAGCAGTGTTGGAAGCAAGTAGAGATTCTATCAGCCATCTACCAAACATCAGGCTGCTGCTCTCTGCAATGTTGTAACCTTCCGCTTTGTAAATGTTAACAGAAAGTGATTTTCCAATTCCCCATGTAACTAACAAGAAAGTGTGTACTTCACTCCTCTCTGACAATGACAAAATATCTCCCTGACACTAGGTTCATATTACATGATTTTCAGAGCCAGTAAATTAAAGTGTAGTGTTGTCAGCACACTCACTGAGACCTCCACTGATCTTCTGGCAAACCCCGGAAAACACCAAATCAGCTTGAACCTGCTCCCCCCTGTTTAAAGCCTAAGCAAGGTTTGCAAAATTCTAGTTGCCTGAAACATGTAACTGAAGTCAGCAGCCAGGCGGGGAGCAACTGGAACTGGGAAGCACAGCCGCCAAGAACACACTCACTGCCAGCCCTGTGCCCGCTCCACCCCAGGGCGGGCTTCAATCACTGCCCTGTGCTCCCAGCATGGCCACTGCTGGTAAGGAAGGTGTGCGCACAGAAGCACTGACCTCAGTTTTATCTCACGAGTTGTCTAATAGACCCCGGCTACAAAAAAAAAAAAAAGATGACGTGACCACACAACAATGGAAAGACAGACGGGCTTTAATCTTGCAAATGGACACAACACAAATTATTTCAGCCCATCTAAAGTGAGAGTGGATTGTGCTGGCTCTATGTTTCTCTGTGAAAAAAACAGTCCAAAGCCAAGCAGATCAGAAGAAATAGCCATTTTCAAATTTCACTCTTTCTGCATCAAGATATCTAATTTACAATATCAGAAGAAGGGACATAATATTTTTACATTTTTTTGAATAAGTTTTAGATATTTAGATGTGTTTTATTGTATGCTGATTGCTCAGACTAAAGTCCTCAAGGAAGAAACCACACACTGAGTAGTGCTCTTTGTATATAGAAATTAGAAAAATACTAATAATTAATTCTAGTGTAGTCATCTTTCTAAAATTCATATGCTTTTAAAAACTTTAAAGTGTTGTTAAAAAAATTGTACTTCACACTAAGCTAAAAAACATTAAAGTTAGAAGGGAAGGTTTACTTGCTGTGTAAGGAAAATAACTGTTTTAAGTCGGAGTATAGCCTGAGTTATGCCATTGGGATTTTTGGGTAAGCCATTTGGCCTTTAAAACAAATTTCTTCATTAAAGCAGTTAATAAAGAAGGTTTTAAATTTTCAGTTAAGCATGCCATCCTTAAATTTCTGTATGATTCTGGTGAACCTTTGAAGAATTCACACGACATTTACAGACCCTAACCACATCTCATGCAGTACCCAGGACCACGTGTGAAGGGAGACCTTCAGGAGCCTGTAATCCCAGGATGCACAAAGAAGAGTTGCACTGAAATCTGCAGAGACTGCACGTCTCAAAAAATATATCCGTATCTCAAAAAAAAAAAAAACAACCCAAAACAAAAAAAAAAAAAAAAAAA
>VZSZ01008129.1:116268-127684 GCA_013398815.1 Ibidorhyncha struthersii
CGTTTTGTGCATACTGCACTTAATCCTGACCTCCATCTTCTCAGGATCACTGCAGCCAAGTCTGCCCCCAACCTTAACATCCTCCACCAGTCCCTCTTGGTTTGTCAGTACTAGGTCCAGTAGTACACCTCTCCTTGTGAGCTCCTCCACCACCTCGGTCAAAAAGTTATCATCAGTGCACTGGAGGAACCTCCTGGACTGTACGTGCCTAGCTATGTAGCCTTCCCGGCAGATACCAAGATGACTGAAGTCCCCCATGAGAACCAAGGCCTGTGATTGTGAGGCGATTCTCACCTGTCTGTAGAAGGCCTCATCAACTTCCCCATCCTCATCAGGTGGTTTGTCATAAACACCCACAACAGTGTCTCTCCTGCTACCCTGCCCCTTGATCCTTACGCACAAGCTCTCAACTCGCTCTTCATCCGCCCCCAGGGAGAGCTCAATACATTCCAGTTGCTCTCTCACATAAAGAGCAACTCTGCCACCTCGCCTCACTGGCCTATCTTTCCTAAAGAGAACACAGCCCCCCATGACACGTTCCAGTCATGTGGGCTATTCCACCATGTCTCAGTAACTGCAATGACATCATGGTGCTGTGACCACACACAGATCTCTAACTCCTCTTGTTTGTTCCCCCTGCTGCATGCAGTATTGTATAGGCCAATGACTATGTAGTTTTTGCCCTAGAGGGGTGGTGGGCCTTCCGATCCTCAAAAATACTAACACCTTGCCCCACAGGTGCTGAGCTACTGCACCCGGGCACCTCTCTAGCGAGCCTAGTTACATCCCCATGCCACTCCGAATTTAGTTTAAAGCTCTCTCAATGAGCCCTGCTAACTGTAGTACTAGAACCGTTTTCGCCCTGCGAGATAGGCACTTCCCATCTGCTACCAGCAGGCCTGGTGTTCTGTAAATCAGGCCATGGTCAAAGAATCCAAAACCCTGCCAGTAGCACCAGGTTTGGAGCCAGTCACTGACCTGCTGGCTCTTCCTGTTTACCCCCTCATCATTCCCCACAACTGGAGGGATAGAAGAGAACAAGGCTTGTGCTCCTGATCCCTTAACCAGTTGTCCCAAGGCCCTGAAATGTTTCTTCATTGCCCTCAGACTTCTTCTCACTACGTCGTCACTGCAAAACATACCACTTTCTTTCATAAAGAACTAGATTTAAAATTCTAAGTTTTCCCAACACCTTCCTGAAATTAAAAAAAAAAAAAAAAAGAGAGAAGTTCAGCACTTGCTGGAAACAGATCATGCCATAATGTAAATGAAGCAAGGAAGCATCTTTCTGACATGACATAGTGGGTGAGCAGACCACCACTGTTGCACTCAGAAAACCTCACTCCAGAAACCATTTAGAACAGACTAAGTGGTTACTGTCTCACGGGACGCCTCCAAACAAAACATCCAGGCAAAAAATCATGCAGAGGGATCACCCCATCACTTCGTGTGCAGCCAAAGCTAGCAGCCTTCCTAATCAGTCATTTACACCAATGTATTTGCAGAGCAGTAACAGTGTTTCTTCATAAACTAACCCGTATGAAAAGGCTGCTCCACAGTAGTGAAACCCTGTAATTAGCACTGCCACACCTCTAGCCAGGCAAAAGCTTCAAGCATCTTCACACAGCACACAAAGTAACCTCTGCTTCAAGGAACCCATGTCTACTACTCAAGATACGTCAGAGCTGGACCACACGCATTAACTAAATTTGGCACTTCTGGGATGCAGTTGAGCAACTGTGCCTGGCCAGTTGGCCCATCAGGTATCTCAGAAAAGCGCTGTGGCCACGTAGTGCAAAGTAACTGCGAAAGGTCTCTGCAGTAGGTCTAACTCTTTCAAGAAGAGCTGGTCTTCCTCAGCCCACACTGTACAGTTGTTCAGTCCAGTACCTCCCATTGCGTGCCTGGAAATCTCATACAGCTGCAGAAAAACTTCAAACTTTCCCCAAGCAGAGCACCTGTAGAGAAGAAATAATAGTCTTCCCCATGGACAGTGCCAGCAGACAAGAGGATGACAAGCTCAGCAGAGCTTAGGCACTTGGTGCCAATGCAACAGCAGAAAGGATCAGCTCAACTCCTCAAGCAAGCCTTTGCCATCTTCCAAATCACAATAAAAGAATTCTCCTGCAAATAGTTCTGCTGGCTGAATGTGACACCAGGAGATGACACCGGCAGCAGAACAAAAGCATTCATTACTGTGCGAAGGAAACCTGCCTAACTTCAGACCCAAAAGGATAAAGCATTCAGGCAATTAATAGCAGTGCTTCTATTTAAAATCCTGACACATCTGAAACATGCCCTCAAGATGGCAAAAGACTTGTAAAAATACACAAATTTGGTTTGACTGGGGAAGGAGAGGAGGAAGGTGGCAAATTCCAAATCCCTTAAGGGGAAAACCTACCAGAGAAAGACAAGAGCATCTCTAGATGGCAACCACAGACCCAGAATAGACATTTTTATTATGTAATGGTGAACTCTTTAGACTACAACTAACAAAACCTCATATTTTACCTTCCTCCACCCCAAAATGGTATTCTTTGCTTAGCTAGATCTCCCTGAAAAAGATGTTTGGTCCTTTGAAAGTTCTCATTTCAAAGACATTTTAGTGCAGGTAGGGCCTATAGTCTCTTTTTGAGAAAAGCATTAACCAGAATGCTTCTCCCTTTTTCGGCTGATCATTCCAACACTATTAGTTCCAGACAGGGAGTACCAGAGATGCAGTATGGTAGGGTTTATTTTAGCTTTGTTTTGTAAAACACTAGAAAAAAAACTACATTGAGGGTTTCAGTCTTTTCAAAGTCAAGCACATGTCTTGGTAGTCTTCATCACCACATATGAAAATTATAGTCTGATCTTAGCTCCAGTGCACTGAAAATTTACCATACCCTTAACATCCCTGTTGTAACTATGCTGAACACAAGACTTTATCCTTTTATATACATTTGATACAAACTTTCACTATAAAACTGTTTGGTTTTTTTCCCCCTGTATCACTAAGTGCATGGCACAAACAGAGTTCACTGGCTGCAACTTTTATTTTTATTCTTCTCAATTAATATTTTGACATGCTGAATAAAACTCATTTAGCAGGAAATTAAGAGCTACAGCTTGAGGGTTTGGTGTTCTTGAGGGTTTTTTTTGTTTTACTAACATTTTACAGTATTTCATGTGTCACCACCACAGTTCCCCACAGACTTTCACAGCAGCCGAGTTTTCCATTTCTACAAATCAGATTCCCGACAGCAAACTGTCACACTCAAAAATGACATTTTCAATGCTATCTGAAAAATTATGTTCAGATCATCTGCTAAGCATTTTCTGTCAAAAGCAGAAATATAGTTTTATTCCCCTGGTTTGCATTTCATGGTCTTAACCTCAAAATATTCCTTTCTTCACAAATCCCCACTCCTAAAAGTAATAGGAAATTGAGCAATATCCACAAGTGAAAAGGGGATGTCGGGGGGCAGGGGGAAAGGCCATCACAACATACACATGCCATTGGAGAAAATAACCCTTACTTCCAGCTTCTAATTTTTCACTTGCTTGACACTGCAAACTCTTATTATTATATTTGCATTTACATATACTTCAATGCAGTTGTCAGAACAGGAGCCTGAAACCTCGATGACAATTCTCTCTGCTTTCCAGTATAGCAACTACAGCAGGAATATTTTATTTTCTTTTTTTTTTTTTTCCCCAGAATCAGAAACTAGGAATTACTTCTCCAGCTACAATTAGTTCTTAATGTTATTTTGGTAACATTTTGATGGCAAAGATTCCTTTTTGGGATAATCTGCTTTTACATCAGTGCACTCAGGTGTCTCAAGATCTAAAAACTAATTTTCTATACTTCAGCACGAACATGAGTTCTTGGTTAACCAGTCAATACTCATTAAAATTTATATTTGTTTGAGAGTTTCCTCATTAGATTTCAATTTAGTCCCATGTTACTTCAAAACCAGGTTACCTAGTCAGGTAATTCACAACATTAGCCAGCAACTTCCAATTTTACTAAAGCTTGGAAGCCCCATAAGCAAATTCAGCAATGAAAAAACAGCTCTACACAGACTTACAGATATTTCTAGCAAAAGCCCAATATTCTGCAATTTCACCTAATTCCACCAACCCAATCCACCCATTTTCTTTGTTTTCAAAATGCAAGAAAGAATATGGATATTTGACAGATATGGAATACCACACATATTTTAAAATACTGAAATAAAAAATTGGTTTTAATCTTATGAGAGAGTTTTATTACTATACGAGAGTTCAAATAGGAAAGAATAATACCAGAAAAGTTATCCATGTAACTATCTCCTCATATTCATCTTACTTAAATTCTTGACCATGACTGACTTTGCTACAGCATAACTCTTAAATGTTTGATTTTTTCAAGCTTTGACTAGGCATCCCTTTTCTCCCACTGTATGAAAACGGAGGTACCTTGTGTAAAGCTGAAACAACATGAGCTGGTGTGTGCCAAGCAAATGTTTGGCCACTGTCAGGAAGACTCAGTGCTCCTCCTCTCTTTGGGTTTCCCCAGGCACTCCCATCAATCCCACTGCACTCACGTCTGGGAAAAGAAAAGGGAGTTTTCTACCAGGGCAGCAAGATGAATTTGACCAGCAAAGGGTCTTTCTAGCCACCATCAGAACTGGCAAGAGGAGAGAAAACTGTGCAGCCAGAAACAGAAGATTCCTGCCTGATGGTGACAGCAAATAGCTGCTAAACAACCTCAACCACCTCACATAACTTCCCCTGTGCCACTCATTCAGCATGTCCAAATTTTTATGTTTCCTAATCAAATATCTTTATAATGAAACCCAATCATACCATTTTTCAAGATTTTGTTTCCATTAAATCTCTAGCAGAGAAACATCTGCTTTACTACAAGGTGACAAGTTCCCAGATATTATCCTCAGCACCGCCGATTCCTTACAGGAACCAGGACCTTCAACATGTTCATCAGGTATGTGCAGAAAATCATGCTGATCACTTCACCAAATGCACTTTCATCCCATACATAATACATGTAGTTAATATGGAAGCATCACAAATTACTCCTGCGTCACAGTTATAGATGTACTTCAGCATCAGCAGACTGCTTTTTCACCCATCTTGCTGGGTCTGGCAGAGATATCTGCCTCTTGGATTACCGTGTACTTTAAAGAAGCGGCTACAACTAGGACAAAAGCAATAATATAGTAAAACAAAAAAAATTGCCAGTTCTGTCGCAGTGATCATTTAAACAGCAATTCAGTGACTGAATTGCTTTAGAGAAAGGAAACTAGAGCTCAGGCAAGAATATGAGGGGGCTTGCAGTTCAACACAAAGCCTGAAGAATTACATTCAAGTATAAGAAAGTGTTCGTATTTCCTCTATCAGAGAAGCAAAACTTTAACACAATTATGAACTGAACAGACATTAATGCTGAACTTGTCTAGATTGGAGTGTTTACTCATTCTCTCTTTTTCCTTGTTTTTAGGGTTTTTTTGTTTGTTTTTTAAGTATCTTTGGAAAAATTAAGCCTTTGTCCAAATTCTAGTGAGTCCTTTCCCTACACCTATGAAATAGTACAACCAATCATGGCAAAAAACTACTTGGTATGCACTAAAAGCTACAACACATACAAACCTCTGGAACTCACATTCTTACTCTCTACCTACTGCTAAGAGCCAGGCTTCAATCAACTGAAGATGATCAGAGGGCTGGAGAACCTCTACTATGAAGACAGGCTGAGAGAGTTGGGGTTGTTCAGCCTGGAAAAGAAAAGGCTCTGGGGAGATATTAGAGCCCCTTCCAGTATCTGAAGGGGGCCTACAAGAAAGCTGGAGAGGGACTTTCCACAAGGGCATGTAGCGATAGGACGAGGGTGAATGGTTTCAAACTGGAAGAGGGGAGATTTAGATTAGATATTAGGAAGAAGTTTTTCTCTCTGAGGGTGGTAAGGCACTGCAACTAATTGCCCAGAGAAGCTGTGGCTGCCCCAACCCTGGAGGTGTTCAAGGCCAGGTTGGACGGGACTTTGAGCAACCTGGTCTAGTGGGAGGTGGAACTAGATGATCTTTGAGGTCTCTTCCAAACCAAAACATTCTGTGATTCAATCGACATCTAACTGCCAGTTTATCTCATCTATGATTCCACAGCATCCCTGCTGGCCAGAGCATCTGCTCAGCTAGCATATCCAAGAGGCAACAAGATGGAGAGTAGGACAGAAAGTAAGGGAAAAAGGAGCATCTTCCACAGCCCCAAGATTTTGTGCTGGAAAAAAGAAGTTTAGTTTCTTCAAGGAGCTTGGCTTCTTTTTAAAAATGAAAAAGCATAGGGCAACATAGATGAAACTAAACTAGATCTTTTCAATGTCTGGCAATAGAGATCCCCACAAAAGAGTTCAAGCTACCTGTGTTTTGGCTTGCAAGACACATGAAATGCAAGTACAGACACTTGAATTTGGCCTTGGAGGAGGAGAAAGCATCTGTTTACTTGTTATGAGCTCAGAGCAAAGGTAGAAGACCAGCCCAGAAAAAACAAATAAACAACCAACCCTGACCAACATCCATAGGGACTGCTAGGTAAGAACTGCAATAGGAGAGAGTCAGACAAAACAATTATTCATCAAGGAGTTGATCTAAGCCTGGGACAGTTGCACCCCAATAACTCCAACTGTCATGAGGCACGTGTCAAGCCACAGATGATCTCCGCAAGCACAAACTACTCGTCCGCTAGATTTTCTTAGTCTGTAAAGATCTAATGTCTACTAGGCATCTATATTGCAATATTTAGAAAAAAAATAATCTGCATCCTATAGAAAAGTCACCCTGCCTCAGTATATATGCTAGTTCTAGTTAGTGCAGTATTGTACAACAAGATCTGACAGTAACCCGGGTATTTTTATTTAAAAAAATCACAGAGCAACAGCTAATTCTACCAGCTCAAGTAAATCATTGGGGGTTGTTCTGGTTTGGGATTTTTTGTTGTTTGTTTTTGTTTTTGTTTTGTTTTGTTTTGTTTTTTAAAAAAAAGATTAAAAGAAGCACTTTTACCCATGGCAAATAACGCCTCCTTTCTAACTTGTTTTTGAATATAAGAAAATGTACGGTCTTGCATTTGAGAGGAATATTCAAAACACAATGCTAACTTTAATCCAAATTATAAACAACAAGAATGGGATTAAGCACTAGTTTATAAACACCTACATTACTCTGGACATGAATTTGCTTTGGTGGTTCTCTAGGACTAAAAGGGAGGTACTGGATATTACAGTTCAATAGGAGCTTTTCACTTCATTTTTGAATTTTTTTGAATTGCCAAGTCAGGGTTTTTTTTGNTAACATAGATAAAAGCCAGCGATTCACACCCAGGAAGATGTGCCATGGCAGCAAAAACACAGCTAATTACTTGGGTGCCTGATGCCTTTTTCATTGCCAGCCTTCTCCTCCCTCCCTCGCTACCTCCTCCTGCAATGTCTTTGCCAGGGCTGCAGCACCAGCAAGTATTCAAGTACATTTATGCACTTAAACCAAATGCTCTTCTAGTTGTACCCCGCTTGCCAGTATTACTGTGATTAGTTAAGGGAAAACTTCAGCCACGAGCCGAATTGTTTGCCTGGCTTTGTTTCGCTTTTAAATGAACGCAGGCTCCAATGGCAGACTCAGCACATCTCCCCTCCAGCCAGGCAGTCACGGGCTCACACCCTGCCAAACGGAGCGCAAGGGCACACAGACCTACCGGCACACTCAACTGAATCCTGCTAAACGAATGTGCAAGAATTGGTATCATCTACTGTGCACCCCAGCAAAAAGCAAAGCAGCTGGGCTCCAAATTCAGAGCTTCAGACATCAGCTCTGACACTCTGGTATTTCAAGGAAGCATGCAGGCTAGAGACAGAGAAAAAAGAATCAGATTGTTTCTGGTTGCTTACACATAGTACTATTAAGCCCTCAAGTCACCCTTGGGGAATTTATTTTATTTAAATTGAGATTGCACTACTTACAATATTTACCCATACAACTATAAAGGCAGGAACTTTGTAAGTGATCCAGAAACAGAAATCATGACATCTGTTGAGAAAGCTCCAAAATAAATTCTTTACTTCATGCCAGCAAACATGGAAAAATTTACACAGTTTATTTCATTATTTTACAGAAAAATACTGAGGCTAACAGTAGTCAATTATTCTTTAATTCCTGGTTCTTCCTTTCATGCCTGCTCAGAGAAAAAAGACTAGTATTTTCTTATTTCAAGTCTCACAATTGCTTGCCTCCAAGAATCTGAAAGATACACCTCAAAGAGCTAAGATTGCTACTGAAACATGGAAAGGAGGAACATGGAAATGGTACCGTCCACTGTGGGAGGGTAAGGAGCAAAGAAAAACCCCACATATCCCTGAGAAACATCAAGAGAAGAAAAAAAATTATTAATGCTGAAAAAGGTGCACAAAATCCCTATTCTTGACATCTAGCATTTTAACTAAGCCAAGTATTTTAAATCTCACCTACTTTACGGTTTCTGACCTTTGAAAACAAGTTACTTTACAGACACTCACCTATTTGGTGGTAGGAGGAAAAAAAGTGAAATTACTTTCTGTTTTTTAAGTAACCTAAGGCTTATGGAAGAAAAGTATCATAGCCCTATGGAGACTAACACCAGGATATGACCCCCATGCACAGCAGAGATGCAGCAAGAACTCAAACGACCTTTGAATGCTATTTATAGGCAAACATACCACTTGAACTCTTTTCTCCAAATCTCTAGCATTCAGTGGGAAACTGAGTCCAAATGGGCTGTAACTGCTTTCCTGAATCAGAAAATGGCCCTGGCTCAGCATGGTACTCAGTGACTATCTGGGAAAAAAAATTTGAAAATACTTCTATATTCAAGCTAAGAACTAAGAGTAAACTTTGAGGGCCAGTAACATCATCGACTTACCCCAGAAATCCATGGATTTTAAGACCCCAGTTTATGCCTATTATGTATGGCAAAGCAAGCCATAATACTTGAGTATTTTCAGAGGCTGACCAAGCACACCACTACTTTAAAAAAAAAGAAAAAAGATCACCACCCTAATGGTGTATAGCACAGACTAGTGTATAAACTCATGCTTCAAACTGAACATTTGAGAAACTGTTAATAAAAACTCTCCTCTACCTAAGAAGATCCACAGCCTTTCAGTATACTGTCATTATATACACGCTGCATAACAAATCATCCTGAAAATAAGATTGCTAGGAATGCCACAGGAGATTACAGCGTACAAAGCAACCAAAAATCAGGATGCTACAGTCTTTGGAAAGAAAATAAGGAATTTTTTTACCATGACCCACCTTGAGGAAAGAACACACGTGTGTGTCAATGCATTTGAAAAAAACACCTCTCTACAAGAACAGTTCCAGGGGACTCCTACCATTGCATCTTTTTATCCTTTGCAGCATCCTCCTACAATTCAAAAATGAAAAGGGAAGAAGACACAAGTACATCAAGAGATGCACTTTCACCTCGCTCAGTATCTCGGAAGCTCTGCTTCTTCAGTTGGAGCCGTTGTCCAGAGGTCACAGAATCCAACGGTGGCACCACAAAGCACAAGTTTTACTGAGCTTTAGAGCACAATGCAGAGAGACACTGCAACAAACATTAATCTGATGGACAGCTTCTGGATAGAGTTGCTTCAAATAGCAAGTATGGGAATGTCTGGCCAGTTAAGATTTTACTAAAGCAAACTTCTTCCATTTTTTCTCTCCAGGTCTTTACCTGCGTAAAGACTAAAGTAAATTTGTTCTGTCTCTTACTCCATCTCTACACTTTAGAAAGATCAAGCACTGGGTGTACTCGCTATTAGAGAGGGTGTCCTGGTTTGAGGTAAAACAGAACCAATTTTATTCAGTAACTTTGCTTCTTAGCATGGCCTCTTCTAACTACTGAAACTAACAGCATACTGTGCAGGCAATGTTCACTCTCTCAGAGTGATAAGACCAATGTTTATAGCCGATGCCCAGGCATGGTATGCAGAAAGGCTCCTGCTTATACTTATTGCTATAACCCCCAAGGCCAACCAACTTTGTTATTTGCCCCATTGGAGGGTGGGAGGCGGAAAAGCGGAGTGGGGTCCCATCTGTGGGGACGAGCGGACAGGACAGGTGACCCAAAACTGACCAACAGGGTATTCCATCCTATCTGCGTCATGCTCAGTATAAAAGCTGAGGAATCAAAGGGTCAGCTCTTTCTTCAGTGGCTGACGTCTGAGAACTCTGTTCATCTGCCTTTGGTCCTGATCCTGAATGCAGATCCGGAATCCACTTCCAGTCCATCACTGAGTCCAGCCTGGGACAGCCCCAGTGCCAGCCAGTGTCGTGATTGTCATCCTGGGAGCCTGATACAGTTTTGTATATATTTAATTATTTCCTTTCTATTTTTTTATTAATATTTCATTAAAGTAGTTTAGTTCCTTCTAAACTCATAAGTCTCTTTTTCCCTCCTCTGCCTCTCTCTTTGAAGAGGGGTAGAGGGGAGCATTGTCAGTCCCATCAGGGGTCCCCCACGTCCCCAGTAGCCGATTTGGCCTAAACCACAACAGAAGGCTAATAGCCAAAAGCACAGCCACATTACAAGCTTCTCTTTTCATTATTAAATCTTCCTCCATGCTCCTTTCCCTGTTCAGACTTCCAAAACATGCTGCTTGCTTGTTTTTGGCAATACAAAGCAAAGCAAACTGGAAGTCAGGCCAGGCTGGTTAGAATATTCTTGCTAACTGTGGCCTTCATCTGTTACTCAAAAGCCATGTAACTCTTTGAAAGCAAAGATTGAATTTTAGCCTTTATAATAATTCAGATTCAAAAAGTTTTTTTAAAGGACATCCAAATAGGAGTGTCAGTAAAAATAAATATATATCTATATATAAGCACACAGGAATAATCAACTGCACAAATACAGCATAATTTGATTGGGTAACAGTTCTTCAGAAAAGTATTGGTAGATTTAAAGTCAAATTCAACTTGTAAACCAACATTTCTCCTGCAAAAGGCAGACAACAAACTGACATATATAAACAAAAGCACAGCTTGCAGGACAGATGAAATAACACTCCTTCTCTCTACGCATCAATAGAACTCAACTTGAGTAATATGACTAATTTGGGGCAACAAGCTCTGAAGAACAGAGATCATGTACTGAGGCTCCAGAGGAGAATAAGAGCAGACGAAACTCTAAATAACACGAGTTAAGGGCAAAGAAAGATTTGATGGTCATTTAGCCTTAAAAAAAAAAAAAAGAGAGAGAGAGAGAGAGAGAGAAACCTGAGGAAGATAACAGTTAGCAAGTCAGTTCTAAGGATCGCTGCACTGAAAAAGGGAACACTGAACTTGGATATGATGCATAAAACAAGCAGCCAAAGCAACTCCACAAAAAAAAAAAAAAAAAACCC
>VZSZ01008129.1:127708-148859 GCA_013398815.1 Ibidorhyncha struthersii
AACCACCAATTGTTTTAGCACGACAACTTTCTTCCCTCACAAAGCTCTTCCAAAGCAGCTTAGTGCCCCCCCCAAGTTCCATATTTCAGCACTTAACACTGAGGACTGATACTCAGAAAAACCTTCTCATCTTAAGGACCGCAGTTGGCTTGGCATGCTGTGGAGCTTCCAGCACCAGAGGTAGTTTGTCTAACCAGTTCTTAAAGCCCCCCTTCAGGAATGGCACGAGCACAGCTGAATTTGCCCGGACAGAAGGAAGAGAAAGAGGTAAAAGTAGATATACTGAGATTTCATTCAGCCCTATTTTTCAAAAAGTTTTAAGAAGCTGTACAGAATTTGAAGAAAAGGTGAAGGCTAAATGACAAGTTAGTAATTTCTGTTCTAGAGATAATTCCTACATAGGGAAAAAAGCCATTACAGAACTGCACTGAGCCTTTTCCCCACAGCAAGTATTTTCTGGATGGATACAACAAGGACAAATTTGTGCAATGCAGTAATTTATTTTTTTTAAGTTTCCTAATATGTGTTGAATCCTCAAGTATTTAAATACTTCATATTCACAAAGAACATAAAGTCAATTTTTGCGCAAGATGCTTCATGTACTACAGCTTGTTTTAAATCAAGAGATCTAAGTTCTCAGCTTTCAAAGTAAGATCTTTAAAAAGGCAGAAAATAATTTATAGCAGGCACTGAAGGTGCTCATGCCCCACTGCAAAAAAAAACACTTGCTTCCGTAAGTAGAGTCAAAGATGAGTGGCAGTATATTTTACATAATTTTATTTTTCATTAATCTGGTGAAAACTAGCTTGACTTTCTAGAAATAAGCAGAATTATCATTTACACTATGCATATACTATATTATCATTTTATTGTAATTACTTCCTAAATATACAATAGTAATATTTTGTCAAAGGTGAGTTACCAATTGAAAAAAGCAACAGGTTCACCTGTTACACCATATACTGTAAAGTATTAATAACTCAGTATAATCTGTTGCTTCTAACACTTTAGAAAAAACCCAAATATTTAATACCATTATAAAACTGATAGAAGAACAATGTATTGTAGGTGTGCCAACAAGAGCTCAGTTAATTCCTCTCACGTGTCCCGAGACACTCATCACAGCACACAAACTTCATCGTTTAAGCAACTCTTATATAAACAGGCAGCAAGCAGCCTTGCTTCCAATATAATTACGTTACATCTCACAGTATACTCCCAATCAGCCCCAGAAGGGGTGGCTTCACGTTCAGACTACCAACCTGACTTACCTGTCTGGCTAGTGTGGAGCTAAGTGGCTGGCATGAGTTACTGCCACCATGCTCCGCCATTAAGTTACAGAACATCAAAAAAAAAAAAAAAAAAACGAAATCTGAGTGGGGAGATTCAGATCCTATCTTCTGCACACTATGAAGCATTCACTTCATAGTCAAACTCTGTTCTGTACAATTCTAAACTCTGGTTTTATCATCATGTGCTAAGGAAACTACAAGACTGACAAATGCAGAAAACAATCAAAAAATGCAAACTTAAAACCCAAGTCTGTGTAATTGATTTTTTTTTAAAAAACTACTAAGAGTCTTCTTGTAGGAGATACAAGCAAGAGACACAGGTTTTTCTACGTCCTCACTCCTTCCTCACTCTCCTGATGCACTTAGGGAGACAAGTTACATTTTGATGAACTCAAACTTGCAAGCGTAGTAACTGCTTCGTTTCACAAGGTTAACATCTATGCTCCCCTCTTACACTGGCATCACAAAGAACCAACCACACCAGCAGCCATCTGTTTTGAGAGAGAAAGTATGCACACGAACAAAACAGAAGAACACAGAAAAAAATACTATACCACATTCAAATAAGATACATTCTGTGGTGAACAGCAATTTTTAGCAGGTATCAGCTTTAAGCAACCTGTGGTTTGAGGTAGTGTTCTGTTTTTTTCCTGTACCTGATTAATATCACAGACCCACATAACCAGCTTACCTGTAAGAGTGCTATGCAAGATCTTTATTTGCCAACTCGAGCACAAATCTCAAGGCAACCAAAACAAATCCTGCTTCAGTGTACTGTCACCAAACAGGGGTCTTATAGCTGGCCCACAACAGAGCCCTCGCACCCTGGAAGGGGTAACAGCTCTCCACCACAGACCACAGAGCCATACCGCTGGCTCCCAGCCCAGGGCCAGCAGTAGCACCAAGCCCAGTGCAAGCTTCTGCACCCCACTGCAAAGCCTGACCATGATTATTTTCACTTTGATGGATGAAGAAAGCATACATGTAAAAAGAAAGAGTAGGATCTCCTCTTGGTACAGGATAAATTCCACCTCAATTCAGGCATGACGGAGGCCTGCCAATAAAGCACTGCTTCTTTTCTCCCCAAACCCTCTCTACTTTCCTTCTTTGGCGGAGACGACTCCAAGCACTGATATAACCAGAAGTCCTGAAAACAATACTGAATAGAAACAAGTTTTTAAACCAGGAACATCCCCATATTGGAACAGGAGAGCAAAGGGGATTTTATCTTGCAGAAGAATCCAACTTGCATGAAAATTAAAACATGGCAGAAGTAAAATAGAAAGAAGAAGTAGAGTTAATTAAAAAAAATATATCCAGAACTTTGAAAAAATCACATTAAAAGGAGAATTGCACAAGTTGTTTATGGGACAGTCACGAAGCACTGGCTGATTAACAATGACCTCCGAGATATATCTAGACAGATAGATATGTAGATATATATAAATATGCAGACAACTGAAGAGACTAAGGATTACCCTGGCCAACGTTAATACTTCACAAATTATAACTTGTAACTTTTCTTCTCATCTCTTCCCACTCCTCATCCCACATGAAGAAAAGTTAAGATGTTGCAATCGCCTTTGCCAAAGAATTCCAAAAGCATTCTGTTCAGATCTGGTAAGGTAACTTAGCTGTCTGATACCTAAAAGCATCAATTTAAGTGTTACGACAATGAAACAGTTCTTCACAGCAAAATCCAACTGAAAAAGAGCCAAAAAATACTAAGCTGGGATATTTAACGCACTTTCAAACTATGGAAGTTAATTTAACAAAGAGCAGGATTAGACTAGACTTTTTCTAATCTAAAAGCCTACTAGATTAGAAAAAAAATTTAAATCATGCAAAACCTCACAGACGTACAGTATTAATAATTCAATTACATGCACAAAATTCAGACAGTTTATCCAACTTACTCAAAAGCACAACACATCTGTACGATTCACATACCATATATTCCTTCCCACTCTGAATCTTTAGATGGTGAAGAAAGAAAACGAGCAAGTCACTGCAATGTGCCAATATCTCAAAAGGCAAAAGTTTTCCAGTTAACATGACAGTGGTGATTTTAGTAGTAGTACAGCTTTGATCTCTAAAGAAACACCTAGAATGAATCCTTGTCAAACTTTCTTAATTAAAACTGTTGCTTTTATTTGATCCATATACTGCATCCATATAGCACCAAATATTTTGCATCAGATAAAATTAGGGTGAAAAGCCTTTCTTAAAAAAAAGTTACACGTATCAGTCAAAATAGGTGCACTAAGGGTAAGACTTTTGCCATGATGAAGGCAGCTAAACACACTTCAAAGTTGATGTTGCTACATTTTTACCATAAAGTTCCATCTTTGCTCAAATTCCAGCAATCCTCTCTCAGATTCTCCCCAATAAAGAACCTATTTTTCTTTTTTATTCAAGAACACCAATACAGATCTAGAAATGTAAGTTACATTCCATGAGCACAGTGGTGCAGCCATTAAACTGACAAACATGAATCGTCCGTTTTCTGCAGCCCTCAACTTCCCCAGTTTGAAGTAGAACCTGGATAAGTCCTCAGAGGTTAAGTTTCTAATGGATTAGATGCCCACCTCCATTTCAATCACAAGTTAGTTAATCATGAGCCCTAAGAAAAGAAACACCAGGTCCACACATGAATCTTATTGATCATAAACAACATGATCAAAGAATTTATCTAGCCCAGTCTCTAACACTTCCCAAGGGGTTTCTGCGATGCAGGATGAAAGCAAGCTGTGCATCTTTTGAACTGTTCTTTTAGACCACAGCTCACTCTCCGGTAGTGCTGGATCCCAGGTCTACCTTGTCACCTTCAAGCCCTCTAATGTTGGGGTAAACAGATATAATTTACTTTATTTTAATCCAAAAAACCCTTGCTACTAGTGAATAATGAATGGATTTGGTTACATCACAAAAAAGAAAAGCAAGTTTGGTAGACAGCTTGGAAAGTAAGCATAGAGAGATACATACACACACTGGAAAGCATTCAATTTTACAGTTGCTGAATCTCACTCTGTCCTTTCACTTTATCCTAAAGCAGGCAGATTTTATCTGAGCCCATTCATATTTTGACCTGTGTTCTATATTTCCACTAAGTAGGTGATTACTTCCACTTTTTGCCTTCACCAGTTCCAGAACACACACACTCCCCCTCCCCCCCATCCTACCAGCTTTCTGAAGAACAGTATGAGGCCCGAATCAACTACTGAAATTCACCCAGTATTGACACTTGTTATTAAAACTAAATTTCTCTTTCACCATTTACATTGCATTTAATCCCCTGAGTCTCAAATACACCAAACCACCTATGTGAGGGTGTCTAGTCACCTTTAATCCTGTATTTCAGGAAAGAAGGATGTATATAACTGCTCCCTGTTTGAACATAAGGATGGACTACTCACATCTCTTTCAATAAGCAAACCGTGATTCCTCTGCAAAATACCCTGATTTTCCTCACAAGCCTCTTTATAAACAATAGTCAGAGTTCTGAAGAACTCATTGCTAACAACACTCCTCCCTGTGCACATACTCAACAGGAATACCAAGTGTTCCAATGTTAGACAAAGAGTTTCTTTACCACTTTCTTCTGCATCTATTTTTTGATGCTTCATTGTCAAAGTGCTTCAACATTCAGACTGAGGAGTAACATGCTAGTAAGGACACAGGCACCCAAGCTATTTCCTCAAGTTAAAAATCAGATCAGTAACATTCTACATCACTTCCCAGAAAACTCAGCAAAACCATGCTGAAACACCAGAAACAGTATTTATCTGCAGGAATTAACATTTAGACATTTCACAACTTGCTGTGGGATTCCATGTTTTGGGTGCAGAATACACCAAACGGGCATCCAGAATTTTTATTTGATCACACAATGTTGAACCAACACCTTTCTCTACCCTCTTTAAGAAACAACCTGTACTCCAGAAACAGGACTGCACGACATGAGCATGTCATTTTCCCTTCCTGATGCCTATAAAAGGCAGGACCAGAAAATGAAACAGCTTTAACCTGTCAAACTTTCCCCAACTCTTTGAGGGTGCGTTTGCCCTTTTAAGAACATGTGTTGAGGGACACAGAGCAACCTGCCAAGAAGAGCAAGAGCTCTGCACCCTATAACCCTTCATTCACAGTGGCGAAGAGCTCTCCTCATCCAGCAATCAACTACTGTCCCTAAAAAGGACATTTAATAGGCAACCTTACTGAAGATCCACAGCAGAACCATGACTGTTCAGAGCTGCAGTATTATTTTAAGAAATCAACAGTACCCTAATTAAGAGTGGAGCTGGATGTTTCTAGTGCAGAACATGAATCCACTGTCAGAATACTAAGAATCTGTGTAATTACAGTCTGAAAAACAGAAACATCTCCAAACAGTATGGCTCTCCTTCCACAGGTTATTTTACCTATAAATCCCTTCTTCGCTACTAGGAGTCAAACTGAAGGAAGAGAGACAGAAGACTTGGTTTGTTTAGGACAAATTAAAACAATTGAATCCTGTTCTTTGGGAAGTTATCTTCAATTTCTGAAGATGAAAACAACTCACAAATCTATGACATTCATAGAACAGTGAAGTCTCACCATCTTCACAATACAAAACTAGGGTTTTTTTGAAATAATATGATCACTGCCAGTTGTTTAAAGATAGTTGTTCATTAACAAAGCGCCTGTGCTCTGCTTAAACAGAAGGAAGTATAGTTGTCCAAACTACGGCTAATCAGCCAGGGTTTCAGAGGACACAATAAACACAGGGAATCTAAGCGCTGTCTGTGTGCGTATGTCTGTCTGCATATGTAGGTATACTTGCTGTTATGTTAAGGGGGGCACAACACTCTTGCTGGAAATTCTACTTAAGGCTGTCACCCTCAGCATCCAAAGCTGCGAAGTATTTTAAGTCCTCTTGGAAACAGAATAAAAAAGCTGAACTGCACAAAAATATCCAGTACTCTTATGATGGGTAAATATAATGTACAGAAAAATTTTAAGCAGTGCAACTAACCTCTGGCCTCTACGCTTGCATATGCAGGCCTAACTTGCTCTCAAATCAAGACAGCTACTTAAAACCAAAACAAAACCCCCACAAATCTTAAGACTGCAATGATTGAAAACCACTTCTGCATAAGTAATTTGAAGATGAACTTCCCATCTGGCTGCAGTTGCTAGAACTTACCTCCCAGAATTAATAAAGAGCACATCCATGTGAGATCTGAGCATTAAACGATTCACAAAGGGTGAGCAAAACTAGTTTTGCAAGTCATACTCATTAAGATCCTAATGACACAGCCATGAACCCTGCATGTGAGGAACCCTAAGAAACCAGAGACACTAAACGCAAGACTGATTTTCCTGGTTGTAAGTTCGGATCAAGCCTCCCACAGGAGAGGGGATCATCACAGCAACGGCCAAGCTACCCTGGAAACCACATCAGACAAGGCCATAGCTAAACTACTTGTTCGAGCAATAGTTCTGCCATCTACTCTTACAAGCTATCCTTAATGCTGGGGAGTACAATAACAGGAGAAATCGCTTGCTTTTGCCAAAGTGCAAGCCAATACAAAGTCCCAACGCTAGGCCACTTTGTGTTGCCATGATGGAAGCCTAGAAGCTCACTTAAGGTTAGAAAGGGTATTTTCAACCAAACCAGCCAGAGAAATCCAGTGAAGATATTAGAACATCTCCCAGAAACAATAGCTTCTTTTTCACTTTTACATTATGGCTTTTATTAATAAACTACCAGATTCTCAGTGTGTCCTTTAGGTTAGCCTAATGAATTTTTAGTGTTCAAATTCAGTGGGAAAGACAAGTATTGCTTAACTACAGGACTTTCTCAAGAAAGATCTTTTGACCTCACACATTCATCAAGTGGCACTAATTTTGTCCACTCTTTTTAGAGAGGGAGATGGAGCCCCCAGACAAACCACTTTTTTTTTTTTAAAAAAAAATTTGCTCTTTCTGAGTTCTTTCTGTTCTGCCTATTTTCTACATCCCTACTCCAAGCAATCGGGGAATCAAAGCATGGAAACCTCAGATTAAAAACATATCTCCTAATCCTGGGGACAACTGAGCAAGTACTACATAGAAATCTAAAGAAAGCATCCTCACAGGCACTACCAAGAAGTGATGGTACCTCCTAGGTTTGTTAAATACCATGAAATCATTTTGAACACTGCAACCCTAGATGTAAGCACATACCTCAGAGACTGACTGCCATCGGACAACTCCACTGACAATTTATAAAGCTAGCAGTAGGTTTTAGGACACACCAGTCATCAGGTATGTGACAGAAACCAAAACTGATTTTCATTTTAAGAAGTGCTTAAAAAGGGATCAGATTACTTAAATTCTCTTAGTGTCCAGAGTATCCCAGAAATAGTCTATCTTCCCTGCTAGGCAAAGTTTGGATCCTAAGAGTTACATAAGGATAGAATCATTTTAGGGGACCACCTTTAATTAGGCTGCTGCAACTTTTTTCTGACAAAAGCCATGCTATGTTGCAAGTTGGGTTTTTTTCCAATTCAAAATGCAAAGAGAGCCCAAAGCTTGAGTCCCCTGCCCCTTTTGCTCCCTCTGAATGGAGTTCTCCTTTAAGACCGTATAGAGCTTAAAATCTAAACACCTGCAAATAAATGCTATTTCATGTAGCTCTTAAGCGTGTTCAAAGCTAAGGTCTGAAAACTCTAATTTCAGTGCACTACTACTAGTCTGAGAATGCATCCATAATGATCAGACAGGATTTGTTTCAAAGCAGGGGTTTTCCACCTTTTTGTCCTTGGAATTTTGAAACTGACAAATATTTTGCAAATCCATTGCAAACAGCCGAGTCACCAATCCTAGAAAGACTTAAATTAGTCAAGATTTCACTGTAAAAGTAACAAATGTAGTGGCACTACATTCATCTAGTCTGGTTCCAAAACATGAACATTAAAATACGTATTTTTCCAACAGTCGTATCTCAGAACTAAAGAATGGAAAAATGTTTTGTGACAGTCAAAACACAGAAACAAGTATTTCACCTGTAAATTTCTGGAGTAATGAATTAATAATTACATATTGACCAAAGCAGCAGAAAAAAAAAAAGACATTTTAGCAAGTCTACTTTCTTCCATTTTCTCTCCTTTAATCCTCTCTCTGGTAACACGTATAATCTCATCAGGTCAATGAAATACCATTTAATTCTAATTAACTTTTCTAACTTTGTATGTACAGAAAGAGTGGACCAAGCAACCCTCAATGCCTGTAAGAATTATGAGCTTGTTTCCCATGTTCTGCTCCCCATCATCATGGTCAATTTCCAGACTTGTGAATATTTCACTGGGGTCAAAATGTACAGGTTGACAGATCTGTGTGCAAGTTAGATTCAGAAAAACACGATACAAAGAAAGTACCTGCTGCCTCCAGTAAGGCTTCTAGTCTTGCTTGTGTTTCTGGATCCACAGTTCTCAAGTCCGCACCTTCTGCAGCACTTGATAAGAATAACTCCGACGTGGTTTTAAGTACTGGGTTATCAAGATCTTCTTGGTCCAAAATAAATGATTCAACCTGTTTGCCAAGTTAGAAAAATAATTTTACTATTTTTGAAGTTTTATACTAAATCTAAAATATTTGAAAAAAAACCACAAAATAATTTAACTGTACTATCATAATCATGTTTTAACTGCACAGATTGTAGGACACACCTGTAAAAATCATCTGGTCAACTCACTGAAAAGGTAGTTGAAATTACAAAAGAAGAAACTCTACATGAAAAACAGTTTCTTGTAAGAATTACAATTAACAAGATCTTAAACTACAGCAAGGGCAAGTCAGATTAAATATCGAAAAAATGTTATGCATGTTTGGATAGCTAACCACCAAACTGACTGCCACAAGAGGCTGCAGCATCTTTGTCACCAGAAGTCTGCCTACCTTGTTATGAAAAAAAGCTGTCGGTAATGACTTTGGTAGAGCTGAAGCTATCTGAGAGCCAGTGAGAGACTGAATGGTTTCCAGAGATGCCTTTCTGTTCTATTTTAAAAGTAATTTCAACCCATGTAGCACAAGGATTTTGTTTTAAGTAGAAACACCATAGTTGACTAAAATTCAAAACCCAAACATCTGTTTCCAAGCTGGCACTCAGTATTACCCCAGTCATTAATGTTTTCTAGACAAGAGCAGATATGCAGAACAATTAAGCAAGGAGGTATTCCAACTGGGCAGCAATAATGCTGTCCCACCAGTGGCCCACATGATCTCCAAATACAAGCTCATGGAATTACTCAACATAACACACTGTAGTTTTATGACAGCTTGCCAGAGTAAACAAGGAGGATACCTGACTCATACTATAATGAGAGCAGAACTACATTTCAGAATCTGTCCCAAGTTCAGACATAATTTCCTCTATTTTCAGTAATATTTTAAGATAAAACCACTATTTCATAATTAGATGTTATCTGTGCAACACTACTAGTGCCTTAAATATGCCGCAGAAATGAGACGTGCTCCTTATACAACCACTGCTCCCCTTTCCCACTTCATGCCCCACGTCAGCCTCCTCTCTCCATCTTCCCCTAGTACTTCCCCTATCTTTCTCACACTAGCAGTAGACTATCACCATATTCAGTCCTATCACACAACACCCCAACACACCTTACGAAAGGGACAGTTTAATACTTAAAAGAAAAAAATCAAATCAGGCCATCTGCAAATTCATTAAGTGCCCCCATTGTCAGAAAAATGTTAACAGGAGTGTGGAGAGCTACACAGAGCATTGCTATTCAGCAGCAACTTGTGTTAATTTCTTCTCTCTTTTGAGATTTAAATATTCTGTAACATTATTCCCTGGCACCCAAGCCAGGGTGCCCGGTGAAATGCAACGGCCCGGTGAAATACAACGGGCATCAAGCAGAAAGAGGGGGTTTGGGTAACACAGAACCCGAGTTCCATTATCTCGGTGGATACCCGCAATATTGGCTAGCTTACAGGTGGTGTGTCTTGTGTGCCGAGGCACAAATATTACAGCTAAGACAGCAGGCTATGATTTAGGGCTCAAAGAAGCAAGATTTCTGGGTTAGTCCTAAAAGAAGAGAATTGTCACTGTGACACAGTATTGAACAAGCAAAAAATTAGTGATCTAAGCCACTGATACACATTTTTACTGCAAACAAAGAGGAGCTATCTACAAGTCACAGCAAACTGTATCCCCACAGTAATATTTCCCTCTACAGAACTCAAATTACAGGTTATGTCCATCTAGCCAGCTAGACTCCCTGCCAGCACAAGCTCTGATGCCAAACTGACTTCTGGAAAAATTCACCCTTATCTACAGGAGTACTTCAGGCTTTTTCATTTTCTCCCCCAAGACGACACAAGGCATTTCACCTCACCAATAGGCTAGAAATATTATTCCTATTGCAACAACCTTTGTGTGACCTGGGGACCGGCAGAACACCCCACTGTGTGCGTAAGTGACTGTTCATTATATAGAGAGCTATGTACAAGCAATTTTATTACATGCTAATGGACTTTTTTTTTTCTATTTCAATTACACCGCTAGATTTAACAGCAATCCTCCCTCTGAAGACATACCAAAGGGGGTAAAAAGTTACCTACCACTGAAGCAACTACACTTACAAACAACAAACACTGCCGAAACTTTCCAGGTGGCTTCTGGCAAGCCTTAACTTTCAGCCTCAGGAACAGCCTGACAACACCCCGGCAAAGGTAAGCCCAGCAGCCTCGCAACAACCTTCCAGAAGTTGTCCCTCTGCAAGTTTTAAAACTTCATTTTTCGACACTTCCGTAAAGATATGGATCATTTTCTCTCCAATTGCTCCCACATCAAGCTCACTTCGATATATTTAGAGGACATTACCTGCAACAACACACCTCTTGAACCTAAATCAGCATTAACTCACCATTCACAAGTGCTCTGACAACTTGCATGAAGTTCTTAGTTTTATATCACAGCAAGAAAAGGCAGCTGCTTACATTATTTCTGCGTGTTGAACATCAATTTTTAGTTTTTGTTTTGATTTTTAGTGTTTAATAACATACCCACAATGCAAATATAACTTGAGTGTGAAAATACTGAAAATCCATATGCAAAACATTTATATAGCTGTTCGACTGCCAGTCTCCCAGAACACATTTCAATGCATTTTCAAGTTAGAATGTCTAACATTGCTGTAAGTCAATGCAGTTTCTCACACACTAAGACAAGGCTAGAGAGGATGAACAGTTGGATACCTTATCACCAATAGCAAGGGAAGTAATTACCTAATCAACTAGATGTCTCTTGTGAATGGAAGTGACATGCAATGATCACATATTCATAATTTTTTAAAGAAATTTAAAAAAACAAACTATGTCAAATATCAAACAAATTTTACTTTAAAGAAAAAATAAACTTTGTAAAAAAAAAAAAGAAAAAGAAAAAATCCAAACATTTTATGTTAGCATTCCTGGAAGACTTGATACACTGCTCATGTGGCAAAATTTAGGCACTCTGCTCTATCCTAATCAGATCTGCAGCAAAGTGATAAAGTAACCAGTCACTGTGCTATTTTTAGATTATTTTGCAAGCTGCTTTGGGCAGTTAAAAAGCATCTTACTTGGTAAGGCTCATTAGGAACACATGGATTCAAGACATTATTCTAACTGCCAAAACAATTGCAACTAGGAATATTTCCCAACCAAAACCTGAAAAAGCTGCTAGGTGCACGGGACTCGAGAACAGGGCGCTGAACATCAGCAGACTTCACTACACCCTCGTATTTCACGCTCATCTGCAGGAACGATGGACCTTTCCTGAAGTTCTGCCAAGGACTGCAGCAGCCTCACAGCTCTGCAGATCCAGTTACACCACTGGTTCCTCCCTCCACAGCAGCTACATTCACAGCGATTTGGACTCAAGTCCATTAGTATTTATATGTTAATGCCATGATAGTTTACCTCAGGTCAGGGGTACGTAAAGGCAACTTTGCCAGCACTAACATTACAACTAACTAGCAAATCTTGCAAGGTGGGCAATGACATACAGAGTTAGAAACACCTTTCTAATATTAAGTCTAAACTGATCTTTCCTACGCTGTGCTACTGCAAAAAAAAGTCCTTTTCCCAAAACAGCCCGGACCTGCTCACAAATAGCACGTTACTGACACAGGTTACAGACGATGGAAAGCCTTCCTGTTGTAGGTGTACCAGCACCATCCTCTCCTCCTCCTCCTGCAGGAAAGGGCAGCAGCAGAGACAGCTCCTTCTACCTTCTCCTTCCATTTGTGCCAAACTAGTACCTCTGGGAAGACTGTCGTTACAAAAAGTGTTGACAGGAAAGAGAAAGCTCCTATTAAATCCTTTCCTTGAACTTGCATTTTCCAGATACACCCCAAGCCATGAACACTTTCCTGGAGTAACAATACTGCTTGATCTAGGCTTGTGGAATGTCTACAAATAACCCGAGCCCTTGACTGGGACTTTTAACTCCTATTTATTAGGCAAATAAATGACTACCTGATTTTCTCTTTTGTGTTGGGCAACCCTTCCTAGTTATTTCTATAACAATTCCATTTGGACATATTTCTAAATACATCCAAATATATACAGAGGGACCCTGGCTTCTTTAAGGCTAATACAGGCCTCCAGATCAGGCTGGAAGTTCATGCCTATGAAGAAGGTGAAACAGATCATGCATATTTAAACTATTTTCATTCAACAATTAACAAGAGGTGCAACGCTGTATTAGGATCACACTAAGAAGACACTGTGGTTTTGTCTGATAAACCCAACCTCTGACAGTTTTTGTCATCGTGTCCTTTATTATACTGAATGCCAATATCTGATTACTACTTGTAATCCTGCTCTAAAAGTTTTAGGGACTATGATAGGACATCAAATATCATAACACTAAGTTAAGACTAAAAATGAGTGTGTATTTCATATTTGACATCAAATCCCTTTAAATTCCACATACAAAAAAGTCAACTTTAGAACTATTAAAAAAATAAATCATTATTTCAAGAAGAATGTTAAGTGAGGGACTTTGTCACTGACATGGCACTCTCAGGAGCTTCCTGTGACACCCCTGCTGTAGACTCTTCACACCACCAAATGGCCTGGCTTTGATTTACCTTAAGATGTACTTATCAACACTGCGCACTGCCCCCAACTCAGCCATGCCAGTCAAACATTTTTGCACCTACTTAAGGTATCTTCCTGGCATTACTATCTCAGTTTCAAGAGATGGTGTAAAGGAAGAGGGAAAACCACACACAAAAGCGAGTATTTTCACAAGATCTTTCAGTGGGACCTCAGTACACTGCCCTTTCTTGGCAGTTCAAAGCTAGAGAAAGAAAAGAAACATTTCAGAGAAGTACTTCAGAGTCAGTACACAGGAACAATATATAAACAATGTAAACAACAATTCAGACAAAATTAATGACATAAGACCATACCCACTCTCTAAGGCTTGAACTGTAATTTCTGAAAACAGTTTCTTCAATTCATAAAAAAATAGTTTCAGCCCAAGAAGACAGAAGCCACTGAGATCTGTGAATCACTAAGAGATCACCTTCCAGTACTGGCCGTATGGATCATGCAATCACAGAGCATCCCAACAACCCAAGGGAGTTACAGGGTGCTTGGGGACATCGCCACCTCAACAGAGAAAGCACAGACTACGCTTCATTTCATATTTCAGACATCATTTCCAGTCACTGCTTGTCTTGTGACAAGTCAGACAGCTATCAGACACTATCATGGGTTGATTTAGCACATCAGAAAGGAACAAAACTCGGGTGGGAGGGGGGGTGTAACAAAATTTTCTACCACTTCACTGAATGTCATGGACTTCCAAAGGGGTCTGATAAGCTGCAACATCATTCTTCTGGGAACGGCAAGCCATTAGATCAGCTCAGCTCCCAGCGAAGCTGTTAGTACCTGCACGCTGCCTTACCTTAGTCTACAGCAACAGTTTTGGAGGAAATCTATTTAGCTCCAATTATAATAGGAAGTTGACTAACTTGAGGCAGGATTAACTAAAGGAGAGCCTTACACAGTGCGGTCCAGAAGTCTGACATCTGCATATAAAACTGTGCTGTGTGTTCACGACTTGTTAGCATGCACTCCAACAGATCTCAGCATTCACTTAAGCAATTAGAGGGATGGAGGAGACGAGCAGCAACACGAGAGGCCTGGCAGTGGTATGGCAGCTGCTCTCTGCTCAGTCCAGCCCGATCCAAGGATCTCAAGCCTGGCACCCCAAGTCACTAGTTTATTCTCAAAATTATGGCTAGTATTTGAAACATGCAGATAAAACAGTAAATCAGAATGTTTTATGGGACAACTCTTCCACGCCAGAGATTGTTGATCCTAGGTTTTCAGTTTCCTTGTGCTAATACTAAGTGCAAAAGCAGGAATTCATAAGCAAGCGTCTGTCAAATAGTTCCCATAAATTTAACCTTAAATTAAAAAAACTTAAACCATAAATTTAACTTACTTAATTTCTCTCTTA
This sequence comes from Ibidorhyncha struthersii, assembly GCA_013398815.1. NCBI lineage: Eukaryota > Metazoa > Chordata > Aves > Charadriiformes > Charadriidae > Ibidorhyncha > Ibidorhyncha struthersii. The sequence continues at coordinate 142,505 of VZSZ01008129.1, forward strand.
AGTCAACTGACCTAGATATCCTTACACCAATTTAAGCAGTTCTGAATACTACAAACACCACCATATCACATGCCTCTGGATAGAGCTGTTTGATTTACGGTTCTTCCACAAAACAAGAAATCTCCAATTCATTTTTATTAAAACACTGTTCCACAGCAATAAGCCCAAGACATAACTGCACCACCAGTTAACCCTCAAAAAAAGTAAGCCACAGAACACACCGGTTGAGTCCTCTTGGTATAAGAGGCTGCCAATATTAAAAAGCTTCTCTGTATAGCAGAAAAGAAAGCATTACTCATTTCAGTTACTACTGCGCAAAAAAAAAACAACTGTTAACAATCAACCTGCAGCCATCACATATTCCAATGTCTGATAAACAAAAATAATTATGACTAAGTTTTCCTGATGTACAAGAGAATCTTTTGCAGCAAGAGCTGCCATTTACAGAACTGGAACTGACAACTGAAGTACATTCAAAATTCACATGAATCCCAGTAAATCAAGTGCCTGTTCCTGACATGTACAGTCTTCATATTGAAGAAAATCATTAAATGGAGACCAGTAAACCTTACTAAAACAAGCACCACTTATACTAAGAACTCCTTATTCTCACATATTCTGTATCAGTCCACTCTGAATCATGTTTTCAGCACGTCATCTTCTCCACGTGCGTTAAGATTCCCTCCTGACCCTCCTCTTCTAATAACCCTGCAGAAGGCCCCTCTTCTTCCTTCACTTCAGACCAAGAAACAGCAGGTGTAACTCTACGTGCTGATTTATTAGAATATAAAACAGGATTGTTGCATCAATTCAGCCAGGGCTTTCAGGGTGGGATCCTTGCTCAAGTATTAAATCCCAGGCATTAAAACAAAGTGAAGGAAACTTCAAAACAGAAGATGAAAAAATACATTTGTTTGCTGATGTAAAAGCTCACACCCATCCTAGATGGCAAGTATTCTAAGATACCTTCTTGGGAATGACCTTTTAAGATCTTATCAATTCAAAGGGACGCAGTGCTTAAAAAAATCATACAAGCAGATCTGATGAATGTAGCCCAGTCTAGTAATTCAATAATCTGTTCCCAGGCCGACCTACATATTTCAGACAGAGAGGAGTCTCAACTTTTTAAGTGACTAATTAAGTTATCTAGAGGCTTATACCAAACTGAAAAATCATACTAGGCTTTCTGCTATTCTCAGAGCTGAGGCTAGTGGTACGGATTCTTTCAAGGCCTGTATGAACAGGTTTGTGCGTGCTCTACTACTGCAAAACCAGCAGAAACCATAATGTAACTACTGATCCATCAGTTAGCCATTTCATAGAAACTACCATAATGAGTAACACAGCAGAGATCCCTACCTAGAATACGATCCACTGAAAACTCAAGATGTAGCACTAAAAGGGCTTTAAAAATGTAACTATTTTAGATAAACAGTGAAAAATATACATGTACATAAGGTATTGAGTTTACCCTAACAAATCCTAAAAGTTAAGCATTTACTTTATAGACTCCCTTTTCCCCTGGCTACCTTGTCATGCTGTGGATGAATACACGCTCCAACCAGGAGATGCTCTGAAGCCACCATGATCAAGGAACATGACTTGGAAGTAGACTATGCAGCCCTGAAGGCTGATCTCCTCTTTTCCATTGGTTTGAAATACAACTGATTTACTACCTATCCGCAACGTGAGATCATTAGTTTTATTCATGATTTTGGAAAGGGAAGAGTTCAGGAGGGTTAGGGATTTTCCTAGAAGAAAATCTTAGTTAATTAGTAATCTCTGTGTTTTACTGAAGGCAAATTAAAGTAACTTATGGACCTAGCTGAAACTTAATGCCCATGAAACATTAAAACAGAGAGGTGCTTTTCAGTCGGCCCACTGTTCATCAGCCAGTAAAACACCTTTTATTTACTTGACAAAGAGGAAATATTTTTTCCTGCCGGATGGGTGTACAGTTAGGTAACTTTCAAAACCTCCCCTGGTCAGAAGAGTCAGTCACATTCCTTCTGACCTACCACCAGCATTCCAATAAACGCAACATAGTAACTCAACATGAGTAACCCCTCTCAGCCTAGGACACTTTTCCTTCAGATTCTGGGATGCTCTGGGAGAGCTAAAGGTGAAAAGAAGTTTGAAAAAAATCTGCACAACTCCCTCTTAAAAGCAAAAGTCAATAATGAGCAGGTGGTCTCATCCCAGGAAAAGCAATTAAGTAACAGGATCCAGCACAGGACCGATTCTTTTATTTATGTTTTATGGAAATAACTGTTCTCTACATGCATTTGAACAGAAGATGCATAATACTGCAGAAACTGAGAAAATATTCTAATATTTTATAAAACTTGCAAATAATCAATGTCACCTAAGAAAATATTCTTAAGTAACAAGTTGCAAAAGGAAGACATTATCCTCTGACAGGATGCATTTCCATAAATTTCACTTGCTCAGCACTCCTCCAAAAATATGCAAGATGAAACCTTTGCACCTTCACAACAAAAACAGAGAGCTAGTTGTCGGGGAAAAAAAAAAAAATACAGGAACTATCTATTAATGAGGTATATCAAAAGGTTAGAGCTCAGACAAGCATATCATCCGAACTAAATGAACCCTTAAATCCAAATATTAATTCACCTGTACCCATTTGTTTCCTCTCATTCAGAGGTAGCATGATTTTATAACATAGACTGCAGTAACAAGGCTACTACAAAAAAAAAAAAAACACACAGGGTTTATATTATTTGAAAGTTAAACTAATATTCAGTTTATGATAGAAGACCAGGGTCATATGAGGTATCAATGAGAAAGTTTCTATTTAAGATAACCCTTGAGGCCAGGCACTTTTCAAACACTTCCGAAATTTACAAGAGTACTTAAACAAATCACTGATTTCTCAAGTTTTGCTTACAGTATCCCATTCTTCACACAGACATTCCCATTGGGGAGATAAGCTTTACTTGAGGACTTTAGAAGGTATTTGCATGGTACGCAGGCTGCTATTAGGAAAGAAAGTATCTACAGAAAGAAAATGAAAGCACCGTACTGAAGACTGAGCCTTCAGAGCTAAACCTAGAGCACAGTTCTGTAAATAATCCTCACACAAGATGTAGAAGTTATTTTTCTTGCTTCATGAAGTTTTAAGTGGGAAACAAATGTAAGAAAGGTTCCTTCTTCCAGGTAAGTCAGACTTGCCTCTGATTTAAATCCGAAAGCCCCTTTTACCCCCAACAATAGCTTAATACTTCTAACGAACCTTCGTATATGTTACAAGAACTCAAAATGACCTACTAAGATCAAAGCTATGCTGCCTCCTCACCTGCAGGGTCTAAACCCCTGTTTTGAATTCCTTCAACAAGCATGCCCATTCAGTAATGTCACTGCTCCCAGTTTTAAAGGCACAGCCACACGTGTGCTCAGAAAAAAGGAGTGTCTATGTATTCCCCTTCCCTCCACACCTACCCTTCTTTTAAGTGAATGTTGCAGGGATGGTTTGAGCTCTAAGCACAGGACAATGTTGCAACAGCATCATCCAGCTCACGGCTGTATTTCGCGATCCTCTGAGAGGAGGAAAGAAGAGAAGAGAGCATCCCAACATCAAGCCCACAGGGGAGCAGCTGGGTAACCCCAATTTAAATCAGAACACAAGCACTCGTGATTCACCAGCTGTAGTCTTGCTTTGTGTTAATGCTCAGATGAACCCTTCCCAGCCCCCCAACTGTAACTTGTTGAGTGGTGAAACCTATGTGCAAATTTGAAACTAAGTATAGACATTCTGCTAAACTTGGTAAATCTCTCCTTACCAAGGGGTTGCACTGCATATTTATATAATTATACAGTAGTATTTCACATCTTTACTTTCTACACCTATCATTAGAAAACGGTTGCTGACATTTATTTTAGGGCATGTACTCAACTGGGTCAAGCTGCACCAAAGGGAAACTAGAGTTCTGCAAGAAACTTCAGAAATCAGCATTTTAAAGTGTTATTGAATAGTATTAACCATAACAAGACAGATTGTTTCTGGCTACCACAGGCCAGACTTTCAAAGTTACTGAGATACCTACCATGATTTTTCCAAGAGTTAGACGCCTAATCAGGCTGGGAATGAACAAACAGCCTACTAACCAGCTCTCTGCATCCTTAAGCATCAACTCAATACTTTCGGAAACCTAAAACCATTATCACTCGATGTTTTCCAATCAGTGAATTGTTCTTGAAGAAAATTTTCCATTTCATTCCACCTCTTACTTCCATAACTTTGAAACAGCTAGTCAAAATAAGGAAAACATCAACGGCTAAACTGAAACTTAAATTTTTCAGAGAAAAGGCTCCCTGGTTAATATTATCTACCTGAATTTGCATCGATTTTTTGATAGTTGAGAAAATGCTATTTGCATTGTTTCAAATATAATACAGAAAACCAAAATGTGTAAGTATTAAATTAATCTCAAAGTCAAAGATGTATTGTGCGTACCATTTAACTAGGAGTGCCATGTTAAGAAGGTTTGCTAACATAGCAATGACTTTAACAGACTACATTGCCAATTTAAAACAAACTACCTAAGCATTCACTCTGAATTCCAAACTGTGTTTAAAAATGAAGAGATGTCAGATTTGTGGGGAAGAAACAAAAAAAGATTAAGTCCCAGACAAAATCTCCAAGTACTGAACTGATCTGGAGTGCATGCCATTTGACTATTAATTCTACTCATTGTAGGAGGTAGGTTATGTCTGATTTTTAATTATGCTTTATGTAAATATCCCCAGAGGCTTATGCAATAGGTACAGGCTTAAGTAAGGCAAGCTGGTGGAGGCAGGCAGCCTGCTCTGGAGAGGGAAGCAGAGAGCCGAGTTGACTCCATAGCCAAGGGGTGGGCCATTGAAGGCCTCCAAACCCCTGAATTACAGAAGACAAGAGACTTGCTACATTTATACACTCCCTGCCAAAAGCCACTTGCAGAACTGAGCTCCAAGATGCTCTGGTACTTTTGTCAGCACAGCTGGCTTCTCCTACTTGATTTACAACAGATCAGCAAACTGCACAATCCTGCAAGCACTAACACTGCCTTATTTATCACTTGCTTCAACTCTTCATTTCTACAGCCCAGTTTTCCACCGGGAAAAGGGTAAGAACCTGCGTACTCTGTGGCCAGAAGTCCTCAACCACCAAGGACTTCACATACATGTGCTATTACTCACCACCCTGCCAGCACGCCTTCACCTTGACCTACAGGCTTCACAACCAGCATGGAGGCGGCTGTTTAATACTCATGTCTTTGGCACCACTTTAAGTGCCAGCAAAATTCACAAGGAGTGGTAGTAATATACTTAAAATTATACCAAAATCTCACTCTAAACCAGTTGCAGGCTGTGTTCAAACCCTGATCAAGCTTAGAAGTCAAGCAAGCAACTACTTACATCAAGGTCAAAACCACCTCACCTCCCAGACTGTGACCAGTGGTGAAAGTTTCTCTGAACACCCAGAAGAAGCATGGCTTCCCCTCTGTTTTTACACAGAAATACCTTAAAGCCTCCTGGCCTCATCCTTCCATGCCCAAAGGCGTGCTTCAGCTTGCAACTGTTTCTATTTGCATGTGATAATTTTAACTGGTAATTCTAGAAAATAATCTGCACAGCTGCATTTAAATTTCACCTTGCAGAACTGACACAACCCATTTATACAGGATCCACTTCAGTCCCTGGTTTCCCAACCAGCAACCTGGTTACTACCATCAGTGGGCACTGAACTATGGAACCAGAAAGCTTTGATTTTTCTCCCAGTTCTGCAAGGCAGGACAAATGCAGCACAGTCTCTTCACTGTCTTCACCTGTAAAACGGAGACAGTACTCCCACTGTAAAGTGCTTGAAGATCTGATGTAAGAAATGCAATGTATTTTCAAAAAAGCTAAGCTAAAATATATTGCTCTTTTCAGTCTCTAGATAAATACTTCATTACACTCTTCGTCCTGAACTTCCTTGATGATTTTCTTTTCTACCTAATTTGCCATTTTGACTAATACAATTATTTTAGCATATTAAACTCAGACTAATACAAGGATACAAAACCTAAATACCACTGCAGGCACACAGCAAAGGCTACAGAATATTGTACCAATATTTTTATGGCTTCAAAAGTAGAGAAAAGGGTACAGATCAAGGCAGCAAGGCAAATGCTCACTTTATTTATTTTAATTCTCCTTGCTAGTTCTCACTAATTCCACTCACTGGTAATAGCTGAAGGCATACACCCAAATCAGTGACTCATGGCACAAGACCACAGTCCAAACAGTCACTGGGTTTTCAAAGCAGCGCTGTTCAAAAATTGCAGTGTTCTATCCCAGGAGTATAATTGCC
>VZSZ01008130.1:2158-15599 GCA_013398815.1 Ibidorhyncha struthersii
GAGGAGGACTCAGGGAACCATGCGTAACGAGGGTCTGGCACGGCCGAGCCTCCAGGGATCAGCCCCCCTCCAGTCCCCCCTCCTGGCTCTGCTCTCACCGGTGCTCTGCTCGTGGCTCTCCAGCCTGTGGAGCCCTTTGGGGACACGAGTCGGTCCCAGACGTGCTGCCCAGCGTTGTCCCGAGGTCCTTTCGATTGCACTGGTGAGAGAAGCAGACCGGCTCCTTGGGCAGGACGCGGGCTCTGCGTGTGCCAGGGAAGCCAGCATAAACTCTCTGTCCTGCCCCGTCACTTGGCCCCTTCCAGGCTGTGCTGTGGCTCCTGGAGCTGCTGTACGCGTCCCTTCCCCGCTTAGCTGATTGCCAGTTCACGGGCTTTGAAGCAGAGAGCTTAGCCCGGCGTTGGGCACGGCGTTTTGCCCACTCCAATCTGTCCCTGCTTGGTGACGTCAGGCCGGTTCTTGTTCATGCTTCCCAATTAAAACTGAAACGTGTCCCTGCCCCGTGAGTTGGCTGTTGTCCCTGTGAGTGTAATCGGGGCTCTCGCCTCCCCTTCTCTCCGCAGCGTCCTGCCCGCAGGGCGGTGAGCCCCTGGCGCAGGGTGCCCCGAGAAGCTGTGGCTGCCCCATCCCTGGAGGTGTTCAAGGCCAGGTTGGATGGGGCTTGGAGCAACCTGGGCTGGTGGGAGGTGTCCCTGCCCAGGGCAGGGGGGTGGCACTGGGTGAGCTTTAAGGTCCCTTCCAATTCTAACCATTCTATGGCGAGCAGTGTTTTTGCAGTCTTTTTTTCAGTGGTGCCCATTGATAGGACGAGGGGGAATGGGCACAAGCTTGAACATAGGAAGTTCCATCTTAACATGAGGAGGAACTTCTTTACTTTGAGGGTGGTGGAGCACTGGCACAGGCTGCCCAGAGAGGTTGTGGAGTCTCCCACTCTGGAGACATCCCAAACCCGCCTGGATGCTGTCCTGTGCAACCTGTTGTAGGTCACCCTGCTCTGGCGGGGGGGTTGGACTAGATGATCTCCAGAGGTCACTTCCAACCCTGACTATTCTGTGATTCTGTGAGCAGCACCCCATGTTCCTCACCTACACGCTCTTTCCCCTCGGGGTCACCGGGAGCCATTCCCTTTTCCATCCCCCTGGGCTCCTGACCCTGCTGCAGTGAGTGTCCTGCCCCCGGGGCTGCGGAGCTGAGCTTGCAGCAATTACTCTTCTATTTAATCAGGAAAGGGCTGTGGCTGTTCCCACCACAGCCTTTACCACCCGGCGTGGTGCTCTCAGCATCCACATGGTTGAGAGTGCAATTTTCCGAGTCTGCAGCTGGTGGGAAACCCCCGGGGGTCCTTGGCTGCCTGCTGCTGCTGGCTCTGGTTAGGCAGGAGCAATCCCAACCCAAAACACCTTTGTTGGCCACGGGCTGGCCTTGATGGAAGGGCTTTTCCCCAGTGTTTGTGGTTGGGCAGTTCAGAGATTTGTGCTGCTTCATAGAAGTGCTGCGGGATGACATTGGAGACCGGGATATGGGGGACTTCATAGAATCATTGAATGGTTTGGGTTGGAAGGGACCTTGAAGACCATCCAGTGCCACCCCCCTGCCCTGGGCAGGGACACCTCCTCCCAGCCGAGGTTGCTCCAAGCCCCGTCCAACCTGGCCTTGAACACCTCCAGGGATGGGGCAGCCACAGCTTCTCTGTACCGTGTGCTGATGTCACGTCTGACTAGTGCGGCAGAACCTGCCCCCCCTCTGCTCCAGCAACGCGTGATGCTGCCTCCCAAACAGTCACCCCTGTGACAACGCTAGGCTGGGATCTGCCATCTCCAAGGTCTCTCTGGAAAACCACTGGGTCCACCTGAGGCATCCTGAGTGAGGGACTGGTCAGGCCATTCTGCGCCTGCCCTCCGGCGCAGGTTGAAGGTAACTGTGGGAGGGAAGGAGGATGCTGCTGGGAAGCTGGGACATAGCCGGGGTGTAGACCTGGAGCCTGGGAAGCTGCCGGCATCCGGCAATACAGATGTAGCCATGGATATCGATGGCCTCTCAGGCCCTTATTTGCCTGTCTCTTCTCACCCTGGCAGGCCTTAGTGCCTGCTGGGTCTCTACATCCCAGACAGCAAGGCAGAACCTCCTTTGGGGAGGATCTTTGTACTCTAAACCGCTGTATTTGGAAGCGCACTTGGCTGCTGCTTGAATTACCCGGTAAATGTAAGTGTCTGAGAGCAGAAGGGGTTTGAGCAGATATCATTGTGCCCACAAGAGAGCGATCGCTCGAGTCCATGGAAAGGAACAAACAGCTCCTGGGAGCTCCCAAATAGGCAGGACATGATTTACAGAGCTTCTCTTCCAGCCTTGTTTGGGCTCTGTAGCGTTAAATGCCTCTGAACAGCGTTAGCGGGCTGTAGAGCAAAAGCAAGCTCTGTTCTCCTCCCACCGCCCAGGGGTGTCACAGCTCGCGTGTGGGACCTCTGGGGGAAAGCAGGTGCTTTGGGCACGGGATGCTGTTGGTCTCGCTGGTGTTGATCCGTCTGGCCAGTCTCGCTTTCCGACAGAAGGTGCGATGATGTGGGTGCAACCAGTTTGCTGCAGCTCCGCCTGCTTTTCTCTGCCTCTGGGTGGGACCTGAGGGTACACTGCATCTGGTCTGGGTCCTCAGAGCTGGGGGTCTGAGGAGTCCCCTTTGGGTATGGTGGGCTTTTTGAGGAACTTGGCTGTACCCAGACCTGCATTAACACTCCTGGCCCTTGCTGCAACGGCTCCAAGGGTGCGAGGTGACAAGGCAGCGTGTGTGCTTGACGCAGCCCTGGACGTGGTGGCGTCACGGTGCTGACCTCGTTCTGGCCGTCCCTTCAGCCTCACTTACGCCCAGAGGCTCGGGGAGCCATGGGGCACTGCTGCTCACAGCTACTGCGGCCCAGGGCTTCGTTCCCACTGTGTTCCGTGTAACTTGCTACAGCCTAAAAAAGGAGATGTTGCGACTGGGGAGGGATTCACGCCACAGTACGTCCTCTGTGAGCTGATGGTTGTCTCCAGACTCCTCTAGAGAGACGCCACGGGCTGGAGCAGCCCGCCTGATGGGTGGGCTGTGGCTGTGGTGCTGCAGCGGGGACAGGCACAGAGCTATCAAGGATGCTTTGAAACAGGAGGTGGCAAAGTGCTGGAGGGGCTCCAGATTTGGGGCAGCACATGCTCTCCTGCCCTTCCCTGAAGCAGTGAGGGCTTTGAGACCAAAGACCTGGGGATGCTCAGCCCCACTTCTGAACAGGGCCGTGCATGCCACACCAGAGGGACTCCCATTCTTTGGCTCCACGGTGTCCAGGAGGTGGTGTGAGGTCCAGGGGTCGACTTGTCTCTTTTCTGTCTCCTCAGCCCCATCCCCTAATGATGTTGTCCCAAAGCATCACCAGTGGGTTGGCACTGGGGCAGCGGCTGAGGGGTAAAGGGACGACGTTGGTCGTGGGAATGGATTCCTAGCAGTTGTTTCTCTCCGCAGGAGAGATTGGGGTTGGAGCTGTGGCTTGGTGGCTTTGGAGGAACCAGGCAGCAGTGTGGGACCAGGAATCTGTGGCAGTGGGAGTCCGTCCTGCTTGTAGGAGACTGGGAAGTGTTGCCCACAATTTCTCAGGGGCTGGTGTCTGCCGTGGGTGCCCACACACCTTAGCACCGACTTTGCAAGGGAGAAGGGCGTGAGCAACAGGACCTGGATCTCCCCATCTGGCCTCCGGTATGGAGATGCTGGAGATGCCAGCACTCCCGTCACGCTCATCCTGGGTGTGGGCTGTGCTGATCTCATCTTCAGGCTCTTCAGTGAGATTCAGGAGCAGCCTTCAGTCAGAGCGCTGCTTGGGGAGGAACAAGCTGGTTTTAGGCTAGATTGTGGAGTTCTCAGGAGGGATTATAGGCTATGGTGGCTGGTGGCCAGCAGCCCCTTCCAGGGCCAGATGCCTAACTCTTGACCCGGAGAGTGGCTTGCTCTGGGACAGAGCTAGATCGCTGGGGCAGTGGTATCGTATCACCTGGATCTCACCATGGGCCTAATCTCCATGGGCATTTCATGTGTCTTCCTGACACCTGGTAGCAGTAGCCCTTGGCCAACTAGACAGGTCCCCTGGACATGGGCTAGTGACCTGTGCCCACCTCCTGGGCAATGGACAAGCTCTGGCAGCATCACGTGGATGTCAACCACTCCCTATCATGAAGTGCTTTATGGCGTGTGGCTTCACACGGTCAGAGCCCTTTGCCTGGAGGAGCTTTTCCTCCTGGTTTGTGGGGAATGAGCTAAGAGAGCGGCGATCTGGACACATGGAGAGTCAGAGCTGTCACCCCTGGGCTGCCCATGCCAGGCTTGTGGTGCCTTCTCAGCTGGGATGTTGGGGACACTAGTGGCCAGGTTTGTGGTAAGGTGGGTACCACTTGCACCCCTGGGACATATGGGGTCGGGCTCTGTGCGCATCCCTGAGGAAGGGCAGAGAAGCTCTCCTCCTCTACCTCCGTCGGGTTGGCCGTAGCACTCTGCAGGCTCAGCCCGTGCGTTGAGTGGGACAGGATCCTGTCTACCCGTGGCCGCAGGTGCGTCTGCAGGTTGCCTTTCTCCAGCACCGATGGTTGAAGTTGACGCCAGCTCTGAGCAGTGCCGGCAGCTGCTGCTGCCCACGCTGAATTTCTGTCCTGGAGGGCTGCCACCAGGCCTGATCCTCAGTTGGTAGAGCTCCGCTGGCTTCAGGGGAGGATTGATGGAGGAAGGATGCTTCTCACTGCTGGGATGGGCAGAGACCCCTGCGGGGTGATGGAGGGTGTGGGTGCTGAGAGAGGAGAGTTAACATATAGCCGGTGCCAGGGATCATGCATCATGAGTTCAGCTCCCAAAATCCTGGGATGGGCTTAAAAATCCTTTTCCTACGGAAGAGATCCAAGCAGGGTCTACTGCTGGGAGTCATGCTTTTCTCCCCCAGCCATGAAACCCTCTTGTAACGATAACTAATATTCTTAGCGCCAGGAGCCAGAATGGCTACTTAAAAGCATCAGCTCTATAGCCCTGGGTGCTGTCAGAAGCAGCGGGCTGGCTGGTGTGACAGACACGTGGGCTAAGGCAGCCCTCTCCTCCTGCCACTGCCATGAAAGGACGAGTGTTGCCCCAGCCTGTCCCTGCAGTTCCTCTGGTTTCTCGTGCTGCTGGAGTTGAGGGGGATCCAAGTGACTTCTTGTGCCTCTGAGAACAAAGGTTCCGGTGCGATATCTGCTGAAAGTTCACCTACATCCTATACTTCATGTAGGACCTTCTCAGACTAGTCTGGGCTCAGCAGTGGTGAGGGGTCTGGAGCACAGGTCCTGTGAGGAGCAGCTGAGGGACCTGGGGGTGTTCAGCCTGGAGAAAAGGAGGCTGTGGGGAGACCTTATCGCTCTCTACCGCTCCCTGACGGGAGGGGGTAGCGAGGGGGGAGTCGACCTGTTCTGTGAAGTAACAGATGATAGAACAAGAGGAAATGGCTTCAAGTTGTGCCAAGGGAAGTTTAGACTGGATATTAGGAAGAATTTCTTTACTGAAAGGGTCATCAGGCGCTGGAACACGTTACCCAGGGCAGTGGTGGAGTCCCCATCCCTGGAGGTATTTAAGAGTTGTGTAGATACAGTGTGCAGGGACATGGTTTAGCAGTGGGCTTGGCAGTGTCAGCTTAACGATTGGACTAGATGATCTTACAGGTCTTTTCCAACCGAGGAGATTCTGGGATTCTGTGGGCTCAGAGCTCCCAGTGGGAGCTGCTCCGCTGCACGGCATGGGGAAGCATCCCTTGGCGTGACTTTGCACGGTCAAGCTCTTCTCTGAGCAACTGCTTTTTGCTGTGCTGTGCCTTTTCACATCCCACGAGAAACCCTGATATTTCTTCCCCAGGTGTGTCCTCTCCCTTCGGCAGATGCGGCCGCTTCCATGGAACGGCAGGAGGGATGGGGGTGGGTGCAGGGAGTGAAGCCACATTAACGAGCACGTCTCTCTGGGGATCCATGAAGACACAGGGCTTAATGCTGTAATGGATCTTGAGCAGCCTTATTTCCCTCTTCTGTAGATCCTGTGGGACCTGTTTGCTTGTTTTGTTTTGTTTTTTTCCCCTCCCAAGATCTGCAGCGATAGCAGCTCTGGTTCGTTAACTCAGACTAAGTGTCTCTTTCGCCTCCAAGCTTCTGGGTCCTCCGCAAAGAGCAGTTACCCCACAGGCCACTTCTCCAAGAAAGGAGACCGGAGGTGTTCCTCCCCATGAGTTATATCGCTCACAGTCCTCGTCTCTGTGCCGTCCAGCTGCCTCCAAAACAGGCGCTGTCCCTTTCCACGTGTCACGGGGTGTGTGTGGTGGGACGGTTGTGGCGATGAGCACCTATCCCCATCAGGCAGCAACAGCAAACCAGCCCTGCCGCTGCAGCCCACGCAGCTGCTGGCAGGGTGGCTCTGACAGCACCTCTGAGTGCCGATGCCCCGAGCATATCAATTCCTCAATGCATTAAATAAAATAAATCCAAGGGGATAATAAACCAGAAAGTGATAGGCCACGAACAGCGACAATAAATGGATAAACAGCCTTCGGGGAGAAGCAGAGCCATCCACTGCTCCTCAACGCACATCTGAGCAGAGGTGGACAGGGCGCGCGGGCAGATACATGTACCCTTAGAGATGCGCGTGTGTATTTGTGGCAGCGCACACATGTGCGGTTGCACACTGCCTGTGCAGAAGTAGCTTTGCCATTCCCTCCACGTTGTCCAAACTTCCCCTGCGGCATCGAGCTCCTGGGTGGCCCAGCTCAGGGGGGATGCGGGATGAAGGTTCTGCTTGTGGGGTGTGAGGTCTTGAGATCTTGCTGTGGTGCCAGCTCCGGCAATGCTCGTGGAGTGAAGGTGGAAAAATAACTGCAAAGCCCACAGTGCTCTGCCTTGGAGGAGAGATTTTTCCCTGTCTTGCTGCATCTATCCCTTTCCTGCAGCCTGGTTTGTACCTCACAACTCTGGTTCCAGTCCCTAAAGGGACTACAGGAGAGCTGGGGAAGGACTTTTTACAAGGGCATGGAGAGATAAGATGAGGGGGAACGGCTTTAAACTGGAAGAATGGAGATTTAGATTAGATATTAGGGAGAAATTTTTCACTTTGAGGGTGATGGGGTGCTGGAACAGGGTGTCCAGAGAAGCTGTGACTGCCCCATCCCTGGAGGTGTTCAAGGCCAGGTTGGACAGGGCTTGGAGCAACCTGGGCTGGGGGGAGGTGTCCCTGCCCAGGGCAGGGGGGTTGGAACTCGATGGTCTTCAAGGTCCCTTCCAACCTAACCCATTCTATGATTCATGTTCATGTTCCTGCCTGCGTATGTGATGGGTTGGTCACAGAACCACCCTTGCTGCTGCACACCCACGACCTCAGCACTGCCTGGGGCTGCGAGTGCCCAGCAGTACCCTCTTTCTAACCCCTGCCAACAGAAATGGTCCCAGACAGCTCTGCCCATGGAGCTGGTGGGCACTTGGGAGGGATGGTGAGCTTGCACGGGGCCAGCCAGGGCCAAAGACTGCAGGTTCTTGATGTTTTCTACAAAGCGTGGAGGTGACAGAGTTGTTGGCACAGTTGCTTCAGGTGCCTGGAGATGCGCTTGGTGAACATGTGATGGTTGGGTAAGGGGGGGCCATGGACCCAGCTCCCAGCTCCTGGCAGGGACAGTAGGAAGTTACTGAGGCAAGATGTAAGGGGATGAGCTTCAGGCTGGGATAAACCTGCCAGCAAGTTGTTCTGGATCTTGCAGGGTTGCAGGTTCTTAAGGCCAGACGGGGCTGCCCCAAAGAGCCATTGTTTTTGCTGTGGTAGGTCTTTTTTAATTGTGTGTGTTGCCATGGTGTTCAGGGACTTAGCCACAGCACAGGGTCCCGCTGGGGAAAGCGTAGGATGCAGGCACAGAGGAGGCGGTCCACCCTGCAGAGCTGCCGATCTAGAAGAGTGGGGAGACCTACAGGCCGCCATGGCAGGAGTGCAGAGACCAAGTGACAAGAAAACCATCACCTGTGACCCCCCCCAGTCTCCCGTCTGCCCTGTCCTCATCACTGTGTTCATTTGTCCTGGCCCGTTCCCACCACAACACCATCTCTCCTGGCGTTGGCCACACCTTCGGCATTCATTGACTGTCCCTTTGCTCCTGCTGGTTGTGTGTAACCAGCTCCAGCTCTCTTGGCCCAGAGACTTCCTGTGGCTCGGCCAGCCTGCTCCCATCTCTCCTCAATGCTTGGGGCTCCTCCGTAGGGCCCAGTCCTTGAGTGGGGCCGGGGGGGCAGCTGGACCTGGGGGCCAGCCCCGCAGAGCTGCACAATGTGGGAAATGCTCCTCAGCTTGGGAGACATCAATTAATGCAGAGATGAATTCACAGGACCCTTTGTTGGCGCAGACGGTCTGCATTGCAGATTTGGGAGTTTGTCTTTAATTGTATCAGGCATGTGTGCTAACGAAGAGATTAAGGCCTGGAAGGGTGAGCGATGCGGGCCAACTTTTCCTTGCCTGTTTCAAGGTCTCATGTTTTATAATATTCTCCGTCTCTCCTCTCCTTTCCCTTCCTCATCTCTGACCTCTGTCTCCGGGTTTCTCCCCGCACTGGAATGCAGTGATGCTGATCCACGTGCTGGATATGGACCACTTGCCCCAGTCCTCCTTCCCCCACCAGCTGGCCAACCCTTCCTCCCCTTGCCCGTTGACAGAGTACTGCTTTGCTTCAACCTGGGCATGGTGCCACTGGGGTGGATGTACCTGTGACGGGGGAGAGCAGGGTACAGCCTGGCCGTGGCCGTACAGTGGGTCAGAGCAAGGATGAGAGAAAGGATTTACCCGACCCACCCATAGACAAATATCAGGTAGGGGAGTAATGTGACCAAAAGGGTAAAGCAGGGAGGATGGAGGCTGCTCGGGCTGTCCTGCATTACCTCCCCTGGAGACACCATGCCCTCTTGGTTCCTGCTCTTTGTGTGAGCTGGACCTCATTGTGGGAGAGGTACGGGCTCTCCTGTGGGGCAGCACCGAAGGGAGGGAGCTGTCTGGACGTAATAAGGTTCACAGCCCAATGCAATGTAGCGCTCATCAATCCCTGCTGTAGCGTGCAGAGCAGGGGTCACCGCGTCACTGCCCGTCTCTGGGTCTGTAACCTGGGGAAAGACTAGCCTGGGGCAGTGGCTGAGCACACTGGTTTCGGTTGGGAACCACGTTCCCATCCGTCCTGGGACCGCTCCTAAAGAGTGTGGTGCAGTGTTTAACTCCTGCTTGGGTAGACCCAAATCCATTTGTGTCCTTCTAACTTTGGCTGGCAATAAGCTAGATGTTCCCTTCTCCCTGATTTCTCCATTGGCAGCTTGGAGCACTTCTCCAGCAAAGATCAGGAGGTTCTCCAGGGCTGGACGTGTTCCCGGGATGGGGAGAAGTGGTCAGTGATATCCTGTCTCCTGCAAGGAGCAGGGCTGCTGCAAAGGAGGCTCTCTGACAGCCTGCTATCTGCTGCGGAGAGCCATGGAGCAGGGAGCTGTCGTTGTTGTCCAGCCACGAGATCCTCTTCATTCCAAATCAGGAATACACGGGATGCAACCAAGGCTTGGGGGAAGTGTCAGCTCCTTCAGTAAACCCACTGGGGAGGTGGATGGTGACTGAGAGCTGCTGCTGTGGGTGCAGTTACACCAGTAGACCTATCTAGTAGCCTGTCTTTGCTTGATAGGGTTGGTGTAAACGACGGTGGAAGCTCTGGAGCTGCGTGGGGGACAGACAGATCAGTAACACTCCCTGGAGAGCAGAGCTGAGCTGATCACAAGGCAGACCACCTCATCCCCATCAGCCAGGGGAACTCTTGTCCTTCCCTGGAGGTGTCAGGGTTTGGGGTGGAGACCATGTGTCTCTGGGTTTTGATTCCCTTTTCCAGAGAGAGCAGTCTCGCCAGAGGACTTGGACCAGCCACCCTTCCAGGAATGAACGTGGGGATGCATTTCTCAGCTCTTACATGGCGGGAAAGCAAATCCAGCAGCGATGACAAGTGCTTGGCGTCGAGATGGCACAAAGTGTCCTGGCACAAGGGCCCTTGTGCAATTAGCCAGGGCAGTACAGACAGGACCAGCACTGCCCTGGGAGCTTAGATGTCTGGCGCCGTGCCGGAGCCCAGCTCGGCGGCAACCGAACTAGCTGCAGCCCAGAGCCTGTGGGTGGATGGGATGGGGCAGAGGTCTCCGCTGAGCACAGCCCTTCTTCAGCAGAACTGATGGTTTGTAGCTGCAGACAGGCAGTTCTGGGGATGCTCCTTCCCTCCTACCCCACCTCGTGCCCTGCTTCCCAGGCTCAGAGATACAGGTCTGACCCTTCAGGAATATGGGACTGATCCTGAGCTTCCCCTCCCCAGTGGAAAATGGCAGGAGTCGCAGGACTCAGGATAAAAAGCAGCATGACCTGCAGCAAAGTGAGCGTTGAACTTTGGGGAAGGGCTTTGGGTGGTGAGCCCCACGTAGAAGGAAACATCAGAGAGGAGCTGAATGCCTTGGGCTGCTCTGCGACACGTGTGGGCTCCCAGACAGGGTGCCCGATGCGATTCTGGTGAGCTCGGGCTCCTGATGGGGACAGCCTATATCTGCTGGGGGTCTGGTAGGCAGCTTGACATGGGAGTCCCTGCCTTGTGACCCGGGTGAGAGAGGGCTTCAGCGATCCCTGTGCGGAGCTGCAGGGGTAACGTTGCTGCTCTGGTCCCCCAAGCCAGTGTCCCTACCCGAGAGGAGGGCAGCATGGTCTTGTTTCCCCTCCGATTTTATGTGCTGAAGACCAGAGCTGTGGAGTTCAGTTGCGAGTGCAGGAGTGGGATGCAGAACTGTTGTCTGTGGCACTCAGGTGCGATACTCCTGGTGCCGATACTTCTGGGTCTTGACCTGGGGAAGGGCTGGGTCCATCCTGAAACCCTGAGTCTTGCAGCGAAGAGCCTGTGTGTCCTTCTGGCTTCGGCGTGAGCCTGCTTGGCTGAGCTCTCTCAGCAGTGCTGACCTTGAAGGCAGCAGGAGGGCTCTGGTGGGGGGCTCAGGAATTGTGCAGGACCTTGTGCACCAACCAACGAGTACTTGCAGGTTAATGTGTCTTGACAGCGCTCCTACCGGCCCTAGGGCAGGGGGAGGGACTCGGTCATAAGGCTCTCTTTTGCAATGGTAACAGGACAGCTGGTTCTGTAGGAGCTAGCAAACTCTTCCTGGGCTGAAGGTGACCTTTTGGTGCCTCCACAAGGTCCCCAGGGTTCATTAGCAGCAAAGTATCTGCCAACAGCAGCTGAATATAGCAGGCAGCATCAAACATGAGGGCTATCTTTTGTAGTGCTGAGTACATTCACAGTGGGGACTGGAGAGCTTTGCAGTGCGCTGGGTGGATATCGGAGTGACTGCAGCCAGTGCATTACAAAAGCAACGTCCTGGGCCTCCACGAGCACTAAAAAGCCATCAGCCCGGGCAGGAGGGTTTAGCCTGGCTGTCCCCTTGTCCTCATCCCACCATTCCGCCACAGATGCGTCCTTGGCCATGGTGTCCTACACGGGAGAAGTCGTGGGCAGCTTTGGCTACAGCCAGGGGTAAGGAGATGATGGGGGGTCAGAGGGATCGGCTCCAGCCCTTGTGATCCAGGGCAGTGCTGTATCTGTAGCAGGTTCGTGGTTGCCCTAGTTCTGCACCTCTGGCAGCTGGTTTCTCACACTATACATCAGCTGCATCCATCCCCAGCCCACCCCTGGAGCAGACTCTGGATCTGGTCACACTCAGGAGGCTCTACAACCCCAGGGCAGCCGCCTTGATCCACCCAGCAGCTCCCAGTTCCTTTGTCTGCGTGGCTAGTTTGTGGCTAGCTGAAGTATAGGTTGGGCTAGAGGAGTGCTTCAGATGCTGGGAACTGTGGCAGAAGTGAGATTTGATTAGCGCCTTCCCGAAGGGAAGCAGAAATGGGATACCCGGTTTTCCTGCAGCTCTCTGTCTCCTGCTGCTGATGGTAGATAACATTACTTTGAGTTAGGAGCAATCTGCTCCAGTCACGGGAACAGCATCGATTTACACGAAGCTGAAGACCTGGCCCTGGAATCGATCTGCATTTTTATCAGCTCATCTCAGCTGACAAGAGAGGTTTTGAGGCTGTGGAGGAGGAGGAGGAGCTCTGTTCTGAGCTTGCTGTTGTTGGTTGCCTCAGCTCCTCAGGTCTTCTGCTTGGTCCTGCAATGTCATGCACCTGCCTGCAAAAATTTGGGGGGGGTATTCTCCAGATTAAAACTCTCCCAGGGGACTGCAGTTTTTCTGGGCAGCCCTCACACCCAAACTGTGCAGGTCTGTTAACAGTTGTGATGCTTTGTGGAAGAGGTAGACCAATTCCAGCAAGGTTTTGCCTTCACTTTTCTCCCCATCCTCTCCTGCTTCCATTTACCTCTGAACTGTATGGTATACATTCCATAAATTCCAGAGCAGTCGACTGCCCAAGGCAAGGTGTTTGCTCTTTTTCCTGTGATAGTCCTTACTGAGAGCAATTACCCCATGTTGGCATCTGAAAACTTCATCCTCCTCTTGGATCTATTATTGTGTGAGGATGCCAGGTTGGAGGGTACGTGTCAGTCCCATGGCAGAGGAAGCTCTTAATATGTTCTTTCATCAAGTTGCCTCTTTGTAGGGCCCTGGCTGTGTGGTTTGTCTGCTGTGCCCCCTCCAGACCTGCCCTTTCCTGGCTGCTGTTCTCTTCTCGCTACCTTCTGAGTTTGGTAGGAGCCATCGCAGTTGGGTTGAAGCCAGAACAGTGCCTGTTGCAATAGATGGGATGGATAGTCCTCCTCGGTGGAGAAGTCAGAACAGGTCTGTGAGCCAGCAGCAGGGCTGGGCTTCTCATTTGGAGAGCAGGAGCTTTGTGAACTTAATACCAAGAGCCCTGCGTTCAACCAAAGGTTGATGGGACACAGTGTCCATATGTGGTTTCACGAGTGTTCCCCTCTGTTCAGCAGTTGGCTCCCTCTACCTCCCGGCTGTGCCCTTTCTAATGCAGCCCAGGATCCAGGATCTGAATACAGGAGGCGAGCTGCAGATGAGTTCCCCAGCACTGTGACAAGCTCCCCAAGTTGGGTTATGTGTCCTGGTTTGAGGTAAAACCGGACCAATTTTGTTCAGTAACTTTGCTTCTTAGCTGGGCCTCTTCTATCTGCTGAAATTAACAGCATATTGTGCAGACAATGTTCTCTCTCTGAGTGATAAGACCAATGTTTACAGCTGATGCCCAGGCATGGGATGCTCTTGCTTACACTTATCGCTATAACAGCCAAGGCCAACCGGCTTTGTTGTTTGCCACGTTGGAGGGTCGGAAGAGGAAAAGCGCAGTGGGGTCCCACCTGCGGGGAGGAGCGGATGGGCCAGGTGACCCAAAACTGACCAACGGGGGATTCCATCCCATCTGCATCATGCTCAGTATAAA
>VZSZ01008130.1:15677-46515 GCA_013398815.1 Ibidorhyncha struthersii
GGCCGACCTCGGGGGAGGACTCTGTTCGTCTGCCTTTGGTCTCGATCCTGAATGCAGATCCAGAATTCAGTTCCCGTCCGTCACTGAGTCCAGCCTGGGACTGCCCCAGTGCCAGCCGGTGTTGTGATTGTCATCCTGGGAGCTTGATATGGTTTTGTATATATTTCATTATTTTCTTTTTTAAATTTTATTATTAATATTTCATTAAAGTAGTTTAGTTCCTTCTAAACTCATAAGTCTCTTTTTCCCTCCTCTGCCTCTCTCTTTGAAGACGGGTAGAGGGGAGCATCTGTTGGTCCCATCTGGGGTCCCCCACGTCCCCAGTGGGATTTGGCCTAAACCACAACAGTTATGGCTTGGCCCTCTGAAGACATCAGCAGGATAGGGTGGGCTGCAGCCATGTATGTCCTGAGTTGTGGATGTTCGTATCCCACCACACCAAGAGAAATGGTGGGCTGACATGAGCCCAGTGTGGGCAGGGTGAGGAACGGTCTCACGTGTCTGCTCTTTAGATGTCAGGAGCTCCAGGAGATGTTTCAGATACTGTGTAGATGTCAGTGGTGGCCAGACCGTGGCTTGGGTGGAAGATGCGGACTTCTTAGCTATGATGTGGTGGACCTGAGCTGCTGTGGTCCTTAGCAGAAGGACAGACATTGAACAGCCCTCACCAGGGCACGTTCCTTCCTCCTTCTGGTGCCTGCTCACAGCAAGTGGCAGAAGGGCCAGCAGCAAGCCTGGGCTGGGATACTGGTGTGGCTCCTGGAGGCTTGGCTCTCAGGCCCAGCACTGCCTCGTGCGGGCTCTGTGGAGCTGCGGGTGTGATAACTAAAAGCAGAATAATGTGGGACAGTGGTGGAAGGAGACAGAGTGGTCGGGGAGGCTGGAGCTGAGGAAAGCCAGTCCCAGGACAGAAGAAACTTTGCTCAGTGAATTGAGGACAAAGAAAGGGTCTGACCACCATCTTTAACGGGCAGAGGTGTAACAGGCAAAGGCGGGTGCTGGCAGAAGAGCAAGCATCACAGCCTTGCTATGAACACCTTCTGGCTGGAAACCATCTGAACAACGGGTTTTGGAAGAGCCTTGGTGAAGAGAGGCTGAGCTGGGTTTAACAAAGCAGGATCCATTTCTGGAAGGATTTTGTACAAACTTTGATTGCAGCAGGCCAGACTGGTTGGCTCCTGGGTTCCTTCCAGTCCCGGGTTCCTTGTTGCTGAGCAAAGGAATCGTAAAATCTCCCCAGGAGCTTGTTCTGACACGGCCCTTGTTTTTGCTGTTATCGCGGGCTGAGCTAAGGGGCGAGAAGGCACAGTCCTTGCTAGGAAAAGCATCCTGCACCATTCCTCCTTGTTCCTTCTCCTGCGTGCCTTTGCCTGCCAGCAGACGGGAAGCCCAGAGCAGCGAAAGGGGATGGTTTCACACGTTGCCATTGCTGGAACAGATACATGGAGCAGCTTTGGGCAAAGCATGAGCTATCTTGCCAAAATGGCTTGAATAATTCAAGTCCTCAAAGAGATGTTTGCTGATTCGGAAGCACGTGCCGATGCACAGGGCTGAGGGGGTACCACCTGTGGGGGGCAATGCGTTAATTTAAGGCTGCCTCTGTTAATGTTATTTATTTCCCTCTGAAACTGGAGCTGCAGTCGAACACGCTGCCTGGCAAGTGCTGGGGTTTGGTGGTGAAGCTACTGTCTGAGCAGGAGGAGAAATGATCCGATTTCAGGCCCAGAGCAGACTCTGCCAGGCTTCAACTCTTCCCCTCTGACTGACCTCAGAAGGAATTGTCTCTCCTGCACGGTGCTGTGCGGTCCAGCCCTGTCTGGCTGTGTCCCAGGGAAAGCAGAGTCAGCCATCCTCCCACCAAGCAGGGATGGGATGGGATGGGATGGGATGGGATGGGATGGGATGGGATGATCCTTTTGCAATTGTTACCACCTTCCTGGGGTTGTTCCACATTCCACCAGACCTGAGAAATATGCTCTGAAACTGGGAAGCAAGGTAGAAGGGTGGGAGCAGGAAGCCTTGGCAGAGTTTCTCCTGGGTGGCCTGGGATGCATCCCTCTGCCATCTTTCTGTGTGTTCCCAACATTGCTCCCACCCCACCGGAGAAAGCAGCAGGACTTGAGAGAGTTAAGAAGGACCAGGAGGGCTGACAGAACAAGCTGAATTTGATTAGCAAAGAAAGGGAGTGAAGTCTTCCCAACACGTAAAGCTGTTATAAAGTGATCAATTGTTCTGTGCATCTGCTGGGACACGATGAGAAGCGATCAGTTTAATTTGGAGCTAATGAGATTTAGGTTAGATATGAGCGAGATGCAGATTGGCAACGAGGGAGTTGTGGGAGAATCCTCTTCAGCTGCATTTTAACAAAGCAAGTGACTGTTCTGAGCATCCTTGGAATTAATTCAGTGCTGGGGGCCGGTGGGTTTCGGAGATCCTCATGTTTTCATGAATCTGGGATGTTCCTTCTTTAAAACCTTCCGAAAGATAGCCCTGGGGTACCTTGTTGTGGTTCTGCTGGTGTGAGCTGGAGATGTGGGACTGGGCAGGCTGGGGTGGGCAATCCACAGCCAACCTGGATTCTTCTGGGGAATTTGGCTCCACTGTCCCCAGAAATACCCAGGCACTGCCATGCATATGCTGCTGCACATGAACGGTGCCAGGTGGGACAGCAACCCAGACAAAGAAATCATTTTAAAATCGCTTAATTGCAGCAATGGATTTCTTGGGAGTAGCGTATTTGCCCACTTGCTAAATAATTCATAGGAGAGCCCGGTAATTAAATGCTAAAGACCTAATTTGCTTAGCATTGTTTGTACTTACGTTACTATTTAAAATGCAAGAAATTACCAAGTCATTTAATTGCTAATTAACAATAATACAGTTACTTACAATCTTATAAGAATTAGTCAGCATTTCTGTGTATTGTTTGTGCAGAGCATAAACACTCATGCTCTTTTTTTTTTTTTTTAGGCAGTTATCTTGTAAACTTATCCCTGTATTCGTGCTGACGGAAGGCATGCAGCCCGTCTTCTTTTGATGGCTATTAAAAACATGAGGAAAAAGGGGAATTCACAAAAATGCAGCAGCACGGGCTGCCTGTGGAGAATGCCTAGCTTTGCTCCCCATCTTCCTGCTTCATTTCCCTGCAGAAGGTCCCCTGGACACCAGCCCCTGCTGCACCTGCACTTACAAGCTCTCTCGCTGCATGTGACCTTGGATGGTGTGTAATGCATAGCACTGGGATGACGATCCTGGAGAGAGAGCAGTCCCCAGCATCCGAGAAGCTGTCTTCAAGGTGGGAGTGCCAAATAGGTGAAAAAGTAATTTTCTAATCCCTGAGACCTCAGCTTGTTGGAGAGGCCCTGGAGGAGGCAGGGAGATCATAGAATCATGGAATGGTTTGGGTTGGAAGGGACCTTGAAGACCATCCAGTGCCACCCCCCTGCCCTGGGCAGGGACACCTCCCCCCAGCCCAGGTTGCTCCAAGCCCCGTCCAACCTGGCCTTGAACACCTCCAGGGATGGGGCAGCCACAGCTTCTCGGGGCAACCTGCGCCAGGGGCTCACCGCCCTCACAGGCAAGAATTTCTTCCTCAGACTTCATCTAAATCTCCCCTCTTCCAGTTTGAAGCCATTCCCCCTCATCCTATTACTCCATGCCCTTGTAAGAAGTCCCTCCCCAGCTCTCCTGGAGCCCCTTCAGGGACTGGAAGGGGCTCTGAGGTCTCGAGGAGCCTTCTCCAGGCTGAACACCCCCAACTCTCCCAGCCTGTCCTCCCAGCAGAGGGGCTCCAGCCCTTGCAGCATCTCTGTGGCCTCCTCTGGCCCAGCTCCAACAGGTCCATGTCCTCCTGATGTTGGGGACTCCAGAGCTGGAGGCAGTACTCCAGGTGGGGTCTCTCCAGAGCAGAGCAGAGGGGCAGAATCCCCCACCTTGACCCGCTGGCCACACTTCTTCTGATGCACCCCAGGACATGGGTGGCTTTCTGGGCTGGGATCGCGCATTGCTGGCGCATGTTGAGCTTCTCATCAATCAGCACCCCGAGGTCCGTCTCCTCAGGGCTGCTCTCCAGCCATTCTCTGCCCAGCCTGGAGTTGTACTTGGGATTGCCCTGACCCAGACATAGGACCTTGCCCTTGGCCTTGTGGAACTTCATGAGGTTGGCATGGGCCCACCTCTCCAGCCTGTCCAGGTCCCTCTGGATGGCATCCCTCCCCTCCAGCGTGTCAGATGTGCTGGGATGCTCTATATTGCACAGAGGAGGATGAATTCGGCATAAGACCCAGGGATTGGAGGGCCCAGTCTTGTGGAAGACCCTCAGAAAGAAAAAACCCAGGGCTGCTGGATGAGATTTGGGGGCAGATCAGCGGTGTGTTGGTCTGCGCTGTCCAAGGAGTAAAAATCTGTGCCGGCGTACTGGAGTGTGTGTGTAATCATCGGGGGTGCGTGGGAAGGAGAGGATGTATGTGTATGTATGTAGAGAGCGGGGAATACGTGTTGCATGCCTGCATGCATATGGAGGCTGCGTGCATGCATGGTGTACGCGGCGAGCACTCTGTGTGTGTGTGTCGGGGGGTGTTTGGAGTATGCAGGTGCTTTTGGGGGTGGATTTGGCTACTTGGATAAGGGACTATGCCTGTATTTGTGTGCAGTCCCCAAGAAATAATGACTGGTTCTCGGCTCTTCTGATGGGAGCTTGAGGGATGTGCTAAGGTCTTGCTCCGATGAACTCATCATTAAATATTTGTAATGAGTCACCTGCTCCCAATAACAAATGCTTACTCAGTGTCAATTCATTACCCAGCTTCTTCAAATGATTCGCTCACCACTTTTGATACTTTTTTTGAGGGGGACGGGGCACCATTCACAAGACCTAAGCAAGGTTGGGTCTCTGCGAGGTGAAGTCTCTGTGTCCCCTTTCTGAGGTCTTCCATGCCCGTATGTGCAGCCGGGGCTGGTACGGGCGGCCTCTGCTACCTTTGAGAAAAAATGGAAAATTCATCCCTTCCTAGCCTGGGGTGCCGTATGGCTGACCCGCTCCAGGGTGGCTACCGGCAGGGGACCTTCCCCATGTCTGGTGGACCCAATCCTGACCTAGAGGGGCTTCTCTGGGACACAGTGAGTTAGTGGTAGTGCTGGAAGAGGGCTTGAATTTCGTGAGAAGCCTACGGATGAATATTTCTTGGCAATATTTTCATCAGCATCCTGATGTTTGGGTCAATATTTTCCATGGGAAAATGTTAACTTGGAGGAAAAAAATGCTGTTTTCTTTTCTAAATGAAAACATTCAGTTTCAAATGTTAATTAAGATGACAGGGATCTGCTTTATACAACATTTTATTACAATGTTTAATGCTGAAGTGAGGCACGAGTTTTGTTCCTGTTAACAATGGGAATGCTTCATTCTGGCAATCTACATGTGGAACTGTTTACCTCCCATCAGGCTGACTGCGCCGGGGTCTCTGAGGACATCAGCCCTGTCCCCAGAGTCCCCTTGTCCTGTCCTTACTCCTCCTCCCAGATTCAGAGTTGTCCAGAGCAGAGAATACGGGTGTCTGTAGCCCAAAGAGGGGCCTGGAAGGGGCTCTGAGCTGGCCAGGCCTCCACTTTAGTGAAAGAATCAAATAATCGCTAATAATAGTCAGCCAGTTTCTGTTAGACTCGGTCATTTCCTTCTATTAAGTGATAA
The DNA here is from genome assembly GCA_013398815.1 of Ibidorhyncha struthersii. Lineage (NCBI taxonomy): Eukaryota > Metazoa > Chordata > Aves > Charadriiformes > Charadriidae > Ibidorhyncha > Ibidorhyncha struthersii. The sequence goes on from VZSZ01008130.1 coordinate 21,367, forward strand.
TCAGAAAAGTGAGATGATGCCTGGCTTTTAACTGCTGCATGCGAGCAACTTTTGCAAAAGACCATTTGCTTTTCACCCTCTTGGACTCTGACCAGCAAAGAGGTGACTGGGACTTCTGGAAGGGGCAGGAGAATTGGTCCTGGCCACAGCGAGGTGTGCTGCTGTGTGTTGCCCTCGGCAGCGGCGTTTCTGGAGGATTTAACTGGTTGTCAGAGTTCTTGGAAATTAGTCCTTTAGCTCTGGCACCCTCTGCCCTTTCTACTGCTCCCTCATTTTGCTCTCCAGTGGAGATCTTCTCTTCATCTGTGTTTTGGTTGATGGGTTCATCTGATGCCTCCCCTACATCACACAGCAGTTGGCCTTCATCTCCTCAAGGGCATAGAGCTGACCAATGTGTCCACCAGGTCTTCCATGTCTTCTGCTGCAGATGTGCTTTCCAGCTGTTCCGTTCTGGTGTACAGCATTGCTCTGGCTCAGTGGCAGAACTTTGTATCTGCTGAGGTTTCTGTTAGTTCTTTCCTCCACCTTTCTGGGGTTTTGAGATCACATCTGCACCAGCATTGCCCTGTGAAAAACAGCACTTGTAATCAACTGCCTGTTCTACTGAAACAATTGAGCTTTGAGTCCGACAGTCCGTGTAACTTTTCACCCACCCTGCTGTCCACTATTCAGCCCACATCTCCTCAGTTTGTTTTCCAGGACACAATGGGAAACTGCCAAAGATGAACCCTTCCTGTCTGCGTTTTAGCTTAAATGTGAGGTTTAGCCCGGTCGGTGATGGTACTGTACCACAGGTATCCCATGGTATCTGCCATAAGAACCAGTCGGATGCAGTGAGGGTTGGGTACTTTCACGGCTGGATGAGCAGGAGGACTTCAGAGACACCCCTGAACGTGAGCTGACTGAAAAGAGAACTGATGGACTTCAGGGGGTTGGGCTGATCCTCTTCTGGAAGGACACCAAAAGTAGAGGATGGGTGGTTACTCTGGGCTGGACACTTGTGCAATGTGTTGACACAGGGTGAAAAATAGGTCTGAGAGGTAACAAACACCAGCACCGAAGACTCAGCTGGGTTCTGCAGGGCTGCTTCTCCTCGGTGATCGATGGCCTGGCAGCAAGTCAAAATGTGACCTCTGAAGAAATATCTGGTGGATGTAAGGACTGGGGGAGCTGTATGTATGTAATTAAGATGGCAGTTCAGTGACAGAGAGAGTTGGATCGCTCGTTCAGCAGGTGCACCCAGCCAACGTGTTTTGTTAAAAATGAAGGAGGTTTGGGGAAGCAGGGTGAATACTGAATGGGATTTGGGCTTCCCGCGTGTGGCCGTGACTAACACTCAAATGAGATCCTTGGCTGGAGAACTGCAGACTTGAGCAATAGCAGGGCTGTGACTTTACCGCCGTTAGTCACCTGGGCTGATCAGAAGGATGTTAATAAATTGGAGAAAAGTCAGTGAAGAAAGTGGCTGATGAGTAAAGATGGGAAACAGAGGCTTTGCAGTGAAAGCTTGGGTTATGTCAGAGGTGTCCCAGCCACAGGGGTGGAGAACCACCTTGTTCTACCCAGCAAAGGTGTATCTAAGCCCAGTGGCTGAAAGATGAAGCTAAATAAGCTCAAGCTAAGTACAGGTGGGGGTTTTAAGGATATTATTCGGTTACCAACAGCACAGGCAGTTTTCAAAGGACAAAGCAATTCTTAAATATCTGCTATGAAAAGGAATTACCTCAGGGCAGGTTAAGCACTTCAGCTTCATGACATTCCCTTGGAAATAAGCATATACGGAAAACAATCTATTGAGTGCTTATTTGTGGTCTATTTAAGATTTATTTCATATTTCTAGCTGGACTCTGACAGCTGATGCTGCTTTTTCTTAAAAAAAACAAACAAACAAAAAAAAAACCCCAACAAACAAACAAAACCCCCCAAACACATCTTCCTGTGACCCCCAAAGGCAGAGGCTTGGTGTGAGACTTCTGGCATCACAAGAGGTATGAGGAAATGGTGAGAACTGGCAAGTACTTCTTGCCTGAAGGACCTGAAAATTGGAAACCAGCATGGGTGTGATTCTGGGCTTTTGGAGAACCCTGGCTTTGCATTTGCTTCCTCTTTCAGTGGGTTTCTTTTTCCCTTGCCGGGCTCTGCTGTGGGCTGAGCAGACACTAGTTCTGCTCCTGCCTTTGGATCCACTCATCCACTGAGCTCTCTGGATCTGGTCTCACCTCCCCCTTGTCCTCCCCTGCTTAGAGAGGACCACCCTGCGGGAATGTCTTTGTTGGTGTCATGGGGGAGCTAATCTCCTCGTTGCCTTGATTGCGCATGTCTGAGGTGCTCCCTTGAGATGGAGCCATCTCTCCCGCTCCTCCTGAAAGCTGTCACTCCTGTAGGATGCTTAGGGTTGCAGCCTGAAAGACCGACTCGTGCACTGCAAATCTGTGTTTTGGGGCTGGCGGGGAGGACCTGAGATGGGCATCCCCCTAGAGAGCTCCTGGGAGCTCAGCAAGTGGATTTTGGCCCTCCTTATGCCAAGTCTGGGTCCCGAGGAGAGGACACCGCCTCAGTTCCCCACCTGCAGCATAGTGGCTGAGACCTTCCCTGCCAGCACGCTCATTAGGGTGTTTTAATTATTGAGACACTCATTCTAATTGTGTCCCCTGGTTCCTGTTCTGCTGAGATTACATCTGCTTCTCATTTTCTGCACGCTGGCTCTTGTCCAAGCTGCTCTGCTGCGCATATGGCGAGTGCACAGGGGACACTCACCCAACTGACCGGGGACTGGGATGCTCACTTGTCCTCCTCCACGTGCCCCTGGCCACCTGGGAGGAGAGCTGGAAACAGCAGGTTGGGCCCCAGTGCAATCCTGGTCATGGCTTGGTGACAACTCTTGTGTCCCCACAGTGGCCTTGCCGACTGTCCCTGGAGAGGGACTTTTTGCAAGGACATGTAGTGATAAGACATTGGGTAATGGCTTTATACTAGAAGATGGTAGATTTAGATGAAATATCAGAAAAAAAAATTTTCACTCTGAGGGTGGTGAGGCAGTGGTGCAGGTTGCCCCGAGAAGCTGTGGCTGCCCCATCCCTGGAGGTGTTCAAGGCCAGGTTGGACGGGGCTTGGAGCAACCTGGGCTGGTGGGAGGTCTCCCTGCTCATGGCAGGGGGGTTGGAACTAGATGATCTTCAAGGTTCCTTCCAGCCCAACCCATTCAATGATTCTATGACCCTGTGCTTGTGCATGCAGCTGTATGGTCCCAGTAGAGATGCAGCCATCCTTGAACGCAATGCTGCTGTGGTTCTAACAGACCCTCAGGAGAGATGCGGCTTCTTCTGGACAAGGACATCTTGCAGGTGCTTTGTATGACCAGCCCTAGAACAAAAGTAGGGTTGTTTCTTGTCCTCTGTGTCCTTCTACATTTTCAGTTCCACTGCTACACTATCATCAGCTAAGCCATCAGCACCTGCTTTATGCCCCTGAGCGCCTTACCCTTGCTGACAAGGGTTTGGAGTGCAGTCTGGTCTCAGACACTGAAGGCAGATAATGGGGAAACAGCTCAGTGTTTCTAGGAACATCCAAACCTGCTGTCTGCTATAGGTGGTTTAGATGGCTCTATTGGGTTGATTCCGGACCTTCTGGGTAGCAGCCATCGTCAGCATCTCCGAGGCCGTGGGAGGTACCTAGAAAGACCCAGCAGTGTCCAGACAAGCAGTTGTATGTAACCACCGCTGCCACACCAGAACATTTTTTTTGGTGAGCAGATCAGGGTTCCTGTGCCCAGATCAGGATGTCCTCAGAATGAGGAGGTGTGCTGCCTGATTCCAGCTGAAATCCCTGCCAGCCTTGGATGGTGTGCTTGAACTATTCTTGGCCTTTATATTTAACAGCATGTTACCCTCTCTGCTCCTTATTCTCTAGTGGAGTTTTTTAAACAGCAGTCCTTACCTCTCTGCTGTTTTTTTCACTAGGCTGAGCTCTTCTGGTCTTCTATCATAAAACTGCGCGTCCTGTTGATGACCTGCACAGCTTTTCCTGCATCCAGCCCCGTTTGAGACCATGTTTTGGACCTGCACACACGTTTCCAGATGAGGGCCTGTAAAATCTTACCCTTACTGCTTCCCTCATCTCATTATCCTGGTCCTTCAGACCCCCTCTTCTTTATGGCTTAGGCTCCTCAATGACCCTATGATCTTTCCTGTGATGTCCAAGTCTTCCATGACCTCACTGATGCCTCTCAAACTGCCATCTTCCATTTTTTCTTCAGCACACTTCCTACTGGGTTGTGTCTGGCCAGTAACAGAACCTAAATGCAGTCAGTCTTCAGGAAGGGGCTGTGAGGAACTCCATTAGAAACATCTCTGCGCACTCCCTTTTCAGCAACGCCCCCCTCCCGTCTTCCTGCCTGGCTGACAGCTCATCCTATTTCATTCACCGTCACCCCCAGCCTGACTACAGATTTCTCACCATACCAAGCGCTTTGCTGAAATCCTGGTAGATGACATTAATTGGAATTTCTTTCTATAAACAGCGATCTCTTGAAGAGAACTGTCAGCTTGCCTAGCGTGGTCATACTCTGCTAATGCTGCACCATTTTATCTTATTTCACATATATGTCTTTGTTTTGTTCCCGGATTACTTTAGAAAACTTGAGTGCTGTTGTAGCGGGACTATATGGAGTCCATAGTTGCTTGTCTCTGTTGCTCTTTCTTCAGGCCAGGGACTCTGTCTGCCATTCTCCAGAAAGAAGAGGAGAGTAATCGATAGCCTGCAATCACATATCCTGGCTCAACATGTTCATTAGCAATCCCAACTAAAGATTTCTGACTTCAAGCACCGGTTTTCCAAGGGAGACAGGGCATAGATTAGCTCGTCCTGCTGATTAAAACGTGTTAGATCTCAGACTGATGCTCAGCTCAACCAAGCTGTTCCCACTGGCCCGCGCCTGTCTCTCTCTCTGGGTTTGGCATCCTTTTTCTGTCCCCCTGGCTGCAGCTCAGGTTCCCAGAGCAGTTAAGGTCAACGCGTGAGCCCTTCGCTCTGAAACCCAGCAAAGCCCAGACATCTGTGCCTGCCGTGACCCAGCTGGTCCACCTGCCAGTGAGGTTTGCCTCTCCGGTGATTTCTAGGTAATCCGTAGCAAAATAAGGCACCAGCTTCCCTCCCCTTTGTCGAAGAGCTTTTCACTGAAGGCCAAACTCTCTGACTCTTCTCCCACTGGTATTGCTGAGTTTCTGGGGAAAGGGACTGGAGCCCATAGAGCCATAGCTCTTGGGGCTTTCTGGACCCCACAGGATGTTGGGTGGATACGTTGGAACCTGAGTTTTCCCCTGGGTGATCCAGAGGAACCCCACAGGAGCAGAACCATCACTGTTGGGAGAACTGGGTAATGCTGGGGAATACTGGGGTTGTTCCTTAGCTCCTTGAGCACGTTGCTGTGTAGATCAAGGCCCTTTGGTGCGATGACACCTTGACAGACACGTTCTGCTGGCACCAGCCCTCGCTGTGATTGATGATGCCCGCACCTCTGGGGGGTGCGTTCCCCCCAGTATCTTTATATTCGGCACCTTCCTGCTCCTGGAATAGATTCCCAGACAAAACTTAACTGGGTTATGATGCAATTAAGACTGAGAATATGAATCAGTGATTTAAGGAGGGGGGGAAAAAAAAAGAGCTAAATCTAGTGAGGAAGGTGGCAGCAATCCCACGCTGAGCTCTGCTCGCTGTTAAGGCAAAGTATATAGAGGCAGCGGTTAGACCTGAGCACCTTAACTCTGCCCGGGAGCTGCGCCAGGCTATAAGCAGGCATTGACGACCGGCAGCATGATTAGAAAAGCTGCGCCGTAACCTTGCGGTTAATGTCAATGCAGTTAAGGTACATCACGGCTACCATGGCAACCTGCGCTGGCCACAGGCTTGCTCGCGGAGTCAGGGATGCTGTGGGAGCCGGCAGGATCAGATCGCGATGAGCCGGGAGCGCAATTGCGCTGGTGAAGCGTCAGGAGGGTGCAACAGGCACCGTGCGTGGGTCGATTGCCGCTGGAGGTGGCTTTGCCTCCCCACTGATGCGGCTGCACTTCTCACTCAGGCGCGGCTGTGGATAAACAGTTCAGAGCACTGGACTGGGTAAGCCCTAACTTGATAGACAAGATGATGGGAGAGAAGAGGCAGCGTGCGCAGGTCAGAAACCGAGAGCGAGCGGCTTGTAGCATGGAGAATCATAGAATGGGTTTAGGTTGGAAGGGACCTTGAAGATCATGGAGTTCCAACCCCCCTGCCCTGGGCAGGGACACCTCCCACCAGCCTAGGTTGCTCCAAGCCCCGTCCAACCTGGCCTTGAACACCTCCAGGTGTTCAAACACCTCCAGAATGTCCACGTGGTCCCCACTGGTGATAGACCAGCAATTTCCGCCACGGCATTCGGAGGGGTCATGAGGTCTTCAGGGTGGTGGTAGCATCTCTGCTGTACCTGAAGGAAGGTGCTGAGGTCTCCGGTTGTGTCAGGATACAGACAGAGGAGCACAAGTGCCGAAGCTGAGCAATTAGCTTTGCAGTACTTGCACTCTCCCAGATTGCCAGCGCAGCCGCCAGGAGCCAGCTTGGCAGTCAGAGTCCCCATCTACAGAAACAATGACTGTGCATCTTGGTTTCACCACTGACTTTAATGAGGCTGAGTGCACCCATCCAAGGCTGGAGCTCCCGTTGCCTGGGGCTGGGTGACCCCCTGCTCCCCATTAGCCCAAGGCTTCTTGTTCCTGGTCCCGGCACAGCAAACAAAAGCTTAGCATCTGCAAAGGTTGCTCCTTCTCCTGGGGAACTGGCTAATGAGATGGTGAAGGGCTGTTGCTTTTCAGAACAGATGTTCACCGGGAGCTTGTTTCAGCTGAGGAATTGCTGAAGTTGTTTTACACAGCGCTGCTCAGGGACACAGAGGTTAAAGGCAGGAAGGTTCCTGTAGGCAACCCATCAGTCTCATCCACCGCTGGGTGGCAGTTGGCTGGTTTTGTACAAAATGGTGAAAGACTTGTTCCTTGCCAGTTATGGAGTGTTTCCATGCTTATCTGTGGGTCTTTCCTGGAGATGACACCAGCTCCAACCCTGGGCTGAACAGTTTCCCCAGGTTCTCATCCCTGCTCCTCTGGGTTCAGCGGAATGGATGTTGGAGTTGGCAGTTTTGGTGAGATGTTGCTGTAGTTTGTGGCACAAAGCCTAGTTAAAAGCATAAGCCTCCTCACCATGAAGGTGAAGATCCATGAAGGAAAGATCCATTAAACTGTGTGTGGGCTCATCAGGTGTCTTGCAAAAGCTGGCAAACTCTCATGAAGGACTGGAGATGGCTCTTGTCCAACGCATCAGCAGTGAAGTGCAGTGAAGTCTCAGAGACTTCTTGTCCTGGTCTTGGAGCCTGCATTGTCAGAGTTGAGGAGAGTGAAATACATTTATGTAGTCCTGGATGAAAGACCCCTGGGGAGCTCTGGTTATCCTGCCATGGTCAGAGGTTTAGGCATGAAGAAAAACATAAGTGACGTGCAAGATGCGGATAACATTTGCTTATTCCCAGCTTGAAGTTAGACTGAGCTGTTTTTTTGCTGCCTAAGCCCTTCCATCTGCCCTTTCCTCCTTTCATTCCCAAATAACAGACTCTAGAGGCATCTCAGTTCCTTCACGTCAGAGCCAGAATCTGAATTAATAATGTGCTAAGAAAATAAAGATAGTTCAACAGACTTTAAATCAAGGAGAACAGCATGTTAAAGAGTTTGAACAAATCACATTACTTTGTGTGCAGTTTTAGGGCTAGCAGAAATAAATCTCCCAGCAATTTATTGATGGTGACAAATTCTTTCAGAAAGAGCCTGCTCAGGGAATGCTTCTCTTTATCACTAGACTCTTGGCGTGAATTATCTAGGACCAGATTAATATGTCCCAGGGAAGGTGTCAACACAATTTGTGTCCCAGAGCCTCCATGTCACCTGGGCTGACACATCATTTGAATATATCTGTTGAAAACTGTGTTGCTTTTGGATGCTTCTCCTTTCACTGTAGTCTGGGCCTGGGTTTGACACAACCGCTTCCAGAGTCGGGCACATGGGTCTTCCCCAAGTGGACAGTACCTTCAAGGATGGGTCACACAGCCTGTCTTAGCCTGGATGTCAAATCTATTTGTGTAGACCCATGGCAAGAAAAGAGCAACCAGAAAACTGTAGGGTTGATGGCTCAGTTGTTGCCAACGAGTGTCTGACAGACCCAGCCACCAGGGATGTCCTCGTGTGGGTGGTGGGACCAGGAGCCTGGACCTTGGTTGCTGTTGCTGTGCCCATATCCTCCAGTGCTGTTCCTGCCTCTGCCTGACCAAGACTCGAAGGGCAGGAGACACCCATGGACTACTCCATCGGGCACGGGGCTGGCCAGGGAGCAGCCTCGCCTGATGTTAAGGGTCTTTTCCAACCTAAATGATTCTATGATTGACTCTTTTTCAGAAAACCACCCTGGCTCAACTAGAAAATGGCTGGTTTTGGCTGAAAGCTGTAGGAATTTGTTTCGGAGGTTGGTTGTCCGCAGCCGTAGGTGCGTTCTCCCTCTGTTGGTCTCACTTCAGCTCCTAGTTCCCCCTGTTAGCGTGCTGTCTGAAGGGACCTCAGGAGTCTTCCCCTTGCGACTCAAAGTTTGGGTTTCTTCCTTATGTTTGTCTGCGTTACCTGGCTGCCAGAAACTCTTTTTCTAGGACCCCTTTCCCCTTCTCGGCCTCCTCTGGACTCCTTCCAGTGTTCACACCCTAAGACAGATTCCTCAGGCAAGGACCCTCGCCCATCACTTGAAGCCACCCCATCACCCCCAGGAGGAACGTAGGGGACAGTTTGGGGCAGCCCTTTGTGCTGCTCTAACTGGTGCTGAGCGTTCGATCTGGTGTCTGAGCTTAAACGGGGAGGTAAACCCCATCTGCATGAACGAGCTGCAAGGCACGGGCTCTTCTGCGGCTCGAAGATGCTTCTTNATAACAGAGGGACAGGGAGACCCCGGAGGTGCCCAGGGTCCTGCCCGTCTGGCCGGCAGTGCCGCAGCAGGGCAGCAAGCTGAGGGACCCCAGCAGAGACCTCCAGGGAGCAAAATCCCACCTTCAGAGCCTGGCCACGGGGGGTCACAAGCTGGGGACTGTGTGCCTGCCCAGATACCGCTATTTACTCAGCAGCTACACTCCAGCTTAACAGGGAGGAAAGAAGAGAAGTTAATTTATTGCTGCAAATGACTTTGAAGTAATTAATTGATCTTGTCAAAGGCGAGGGATAATTCCACGGCTGTATAATCCCAGCAGAAAGATACTTCTTGTCCCCTGACAAGGCGGCTTTGATAGAGCTATTTCCTAACACATGCCTAAGTCAGGAAGGGGACATTTTATTTAATGATTCCCACTAATTAGAGGGAAGCAGGCGCGCTCCCTCTCTGCCCCACAGCACCACAGTAGCCGGGTGTTTCCCGTCAGCCCTGTGGTGCCAGGCCCATTCCCCGTCCTGCCCGGGGGCACTGGTGGCTCTCAGCCTGTGCCACGCAGCCGGGAAAGGTCCCTGGTGACCAGCAGGTCTGGGCATCCGTGTATGGACTTGGGTGAGACAAAACAGAGCTGGCAATGAGGTGTTTCCTGACTGTCCGATGAGGGGGAGGAGGATGAAAGCAACCTCCCATCTCAGGAGGAGCAGAGCTGCTGTTTCAAGGACTTTAGCAGATCCATCATGCAATGTGGGTGCATGCACCAGGGCTCCTGCGGCTCTGTCTCCCTCAGCAGGCTTACGCGCTAGATTTGGGGTAAAAAGACCAGGTCTTCCCTCATTTTCCTGTCTCCTGTAGCGCCAGGGTTGCCTAGTGGCTTCTGTTGTAAAATCACATCTTGATTGCTTGTCACTGCGCCCAGCTCTACCCATGTACAAGATCTTGCTGTGGATCTACCGCAGGGTACGGTTGTTTTTTTTTTTCTTTTGGAAGGAACCTTTTAGCTTAAATGAAATCGGAGGAAACTTACGTTTCCTTCTTGTTGCAAAGAAAACTTCTGTTTTTCAGAATAGGACCTGAAACAAGACATGGTGATGATTACCTTCCCATGGCCCACATCTGTCCATGGGAAGAAAAATGTCAGTTCGTACACCTGGTGAGATGAGACTGAAACCAGCAACAAATTCCTCCCAAAACCCCATCTGTTCTCACCCTCTGTCCTGGGGGGGCGATTCTTTGGCACTCCTGGAGCTTGGGTCCACCATAGCCATTGTGAAGGGTTTCACGGTCTTGTAGTCCAAACAGGGTTGGATGCAGCATGTGGAACGGCAAGGCCAAACACTGAAAAAGGAAAATAAGCAGAGACATTGAACAGCTGCCCAGGCGTAGAAAGAAATAGCGAGTGATTTTGCCATTAATTGCTGTATCATAATGCTGTTGCAGAAGGGGGCCTAATTAAAGTGGCTGAGACAACCTTCTGTCTGGCAAATCCCAGCTTTCAAGTGGCTTGACCTTGCAACATCAATAACGTTCCTTAGCTGTGGATTTGGGGACTTAATCCAGCAGCTGCCAATAACCTGGCCAACGCCTTGGCATTGCTGCTTGGTGAGGAGAGCAGAGTCCCTTCTCCGGACATGTTCTGGGGGTGCGGGAAGGGCTTCTGTGGCTTTGGCTGCGATAAGTCCAAGGGATAGGGATCTTTTTCCCAAAGGAGGGTCTGCTTCAAAAGACAGCAAACATGTGCTTAAAGCTTAGTCTTTGTCTGGTGGCAGCTCCAAATTTGCATCCCAGCCTTGGGCAGGGCACTTACGTGGGCCCTTGTGCTCTTTCTCTTGGTTACCGGCAGTGGAACAGTTTATCTTCAAGAGAATTATATGGACCAAGTTGGTCAAACTTAGATGATCAAGTAGAAGATCTTGATAGTCCATTATCAACAGTCTGCTGACCAGTGCCAGCCATCAAAGCCACAGCAACTGGGGACACATCCATCCTGGATTCTCTTAAGACTGACTATGTCTCTTAGGCAGAAGTTGTGGCGGCAGAAGTTGTGGCAGCAGCAGCTTCTGGGAGCAAAGAGGAATGACCTTTGAGATGTTTTTGTCTTATGCGACGCAAACAGAGGGAACATGCAGGCTTGGGGCCCAGGGCAGCTGGTCTTACCGCCTCTGCTTTGCACTGCACTTGCCTGTTCACCCTCCAAGACATGGCCTAGGAACCCCATCCCCATGCCCTTTCCTTGGCATGACTTGGTCCTCTCCAGGACTGACTGTCACTATTGCAGTCCCTGCTCTGCAGAGGACTTGGAGATGACACGGCCATGAACCGTGTGGGTGCTGGCGTGTCTGGAGGACCATGGTTCCTCTCCTTGCCTTGCCATAACGGTTAAGGGAGCTCTCAGTAGCTGCTGGGGCCAGGAGACTGCGCAGGGAGGGGGTCACGGCACCTGCAGATATCAAAGAACAGGTCAACGCTAAAGCATCATTCATGTTATCCGTAATAGCTTTGCAAAGCTGAACTTGGCTCGCAGGAAAGAGTAATGAGGTGCAATTCTCTGCTTGATCAGCTGCCATTACAGAGGAGTCAGCTGCTCCCGAGTGCTCTGGATGAGCCCTGGAAAGGACACTCTCTTCCCTCATTGTCACCCAAGCATGTTGAGAAACGTGTCCTCAGCCCTCGGAAGGGAGGTTCAGGTCAGCGCTCCGTACTTTCCAGGAAAGGGGATGGGAGTAAGCCGTGAGCCCTGCCAGTCCCAGGGCATTAAGAAATGGAGTGGGTGTTTCTGACCTGGCTCTGTCCCTACTGCCTCGCTCCTTGGCAGTCTGCAGCGGCTCAGGCGGTGCCTTCAGGCCAGGGAGAGGCGAGAAGCTTCCCCCAGTTCTCCGGCCCTTCCGAAACAGCAGCAGCCCTTGCTGCAATCCAGTCTCACAATAACTCAGAAGTTAATTTTTGTTAATTGCCATCGGCAGTTAAATTAAAATCTTTAATGGGTGAAACCTGCATGAATAAAGAATGGTTTTCATTGAGCCGTGGGCAACTATTTTTGCCTTGAACCGAAGCATCCAAGTGTGCATTTGCAGTCACTGTCTTCAAAGACAAAAACAGTCATTCCATGCCACAGGGTTTTACCCAGTGCAACCACTGCAGTATTTTACAATATCACTTCGTCAGCACTAAAAAAAAGTGCTTAGATCCCTTTCTGAGATTTATTGCATTTCATAGGTGAATAGATTTTTGATTAGAGAAACGCTCAACTTTTTTTCTTTCAAAAGTGCTTGGACGAGTGGTGAGATAACGCAAAAGCTGAACCTCATTTAATTATCAAGTCCTTTAAGACCAGGCAGAACAAACTCCCATGCTGCCTTCACAGGGCAATTAGTTTAGTGTAATCTAAAGCCCGGACCACCCTTCCTGGTGCTTCGCTGGGGCAGTGACAGTGCAGGCTGTGGCGCGGTGTTAAATCCCTGCTCTGAAGTGCAGTCAGGATCGATATTTCTGAATGCCAGAGTCTTCCGTGTGCCTCGGGGAACTTGTGTCCCGAGTTTCCCTGAGGCTCAGCCAGCTTTTTTTCTGTTGTAAGAGGCAAAATCTTTGGCAGAAGGATATCCTCCAGCTCTGAAACCCTTCCAAGAAGTGAGGGCAGAGTGGGAAGCTCCCCACATAGTGCTTCCCCCAGGCATGCACTTTTTAACCAAGACTTAAGGAGGAGGGGGGGGAATTTCAAGACAAAACTATTAGAGCAGTTGGAATTAAGCTTCCAGCACAGAGGCGGCTCCTCTCTGCTCAGGGACAGAGGGAGAGGGTACAGTGCTGGGAAGGGCGAGGACCAGTGCGAGATGGCAAATTAAACCAGGGGAAGAGAGGACTCTGTGCTCTCAAAGCCTGGGACACGTGCTCCTGTGAGCGGGCTGGCCAGGTGCCGGTGCTCCTGGGCTCGGCCGTGCTGGGGGCCGCGGAAGACGTGCGGGTGGCGTGAAGGCGCTGCCCAGGGGAAGCTCTGCATCTCTCAAAGCTTGGTGGGCCACCGTCCACATGTGGACTCGGAATGTTCCAGTGTTGCTCTTCTCTTTGTGGGGCTTTTTCCACCTCCTTTAGCACCAGATGGAGGACTCCCCAGGCGGCAGCTCCTGGGATGATGTTTTTCTTTGGCTAGGTGTAGACACGGTGGCATTGTCCACTCTTGGGTTTCCCAGGCTCTGGCATTTGGTCGCAGCAATGCAGCCCTTTCTGGTGTGCAGGTGAGCGCACGTGCTGCGTTGGCTCTCAGCTGCCGTTCACGAGGCGGTGTGCCTGTTGCACTGGTTCCACAGCCTGGGTAAGATGTTTTAATATTTTTCAATATTTTTTTAAAAAAAATGTTCCTCACCTGTCTGGAGTGTAGGTGGACAGCTCAAGCAGATACACAGCTGAAATCTTTACCTCCATGCGATCAGCTTACACGTATACCCATCCAACTGCCTGCAAGTGTCCTGGGAGACATAGGCTAGATATCCTGCATGCGCTACAGCTCTCGCTCTGTGTCCTGTAGGGCTGCTGTCCTGTGTGTACTGGGCCTGGGATCCTGTGCATGCTATGGCTTGACTATAAAGGGGTTGCATGGGTGACTTGCCCAGAACCGTTGGTCTTGAGGAATCTGCACATGTGGTTGCTGAAGCCATTTTGCACCTATCCTGCTGCCTGGTGGAGAGAGATCTGCTCTCCCCACACAGACCCCAGAGCTAAGGCATCCCAGCACAAAGGTCTATTGCTTGCTCTTCCAGCACTGAAAACTTCTGGGCCAGAGGAAATGTGTGTGGTCTCTTCAAGGTGCCACCAGGCAGAATGGTAAAAGTCACTGCCACTGTTGCGGCAAGGGGGGACCCCCATGCCTGGTGTGGCTTTGTGCTCCTCTGGGAAGACCCCAGAGCAGACCGGGTTGCAGTAGTGATGGTCTTCACTTTACCCAGGTGTTGTGGTTTAACCCCAGTTGGCAGCTGGAACTGTGCAGCCACTCACTCACTCCCTCCTGGTGGGGTGGGGGAGAGAATCGGAAGAATAAAGGTGAGAAAAAAACCTGTGGGTTGAGATAAAGACAGTTTAATAGGTAGAGCAAAAGCCGCACATGCAAACAAAGCAAAACAGGGAATTAATTCCCTGCTCCCCATGGGCAGGCTGGTGTTCAGCCATCTCCAGGACAGCCAGGCTCCATCACGCATAACAGTGTCTTGGGAAGACAAACGCCATCACTCCGAATGTCCTCCCCTTTCCTTCTTATTCCCCCAGTTTATATCCTGAGCATGATGTCCCATGGGACGGAACATCCCTTCGGTCAGTTGGGGACAGCTCTCCCGGCTGTGTCCCCTCCCAACTCCTTGTGCGCTCCCAGCCCATCGCTGGTGGGGGTGGGGTGAGGAGCAGAAAAGGTCTGGGCTGCCCCACAACAATCAAAACCACCAGTGCGCTACCAACCAAAAGTATTTCTCACCCCAAATCCAAACCACAGCACCACACCAGCTGCTAGTAGAAAAGTTAACTCCATCTTAACGGAAACCGCGGCACACATCGTTCCTGGCGATTCTGGGGAGGTGTGGGCTGGGACCGCCGCACACCTGCACGCTCAGCACTCTTCCCGCTCCTCCTGACCCTCGGTCAGTGCGAGGAGAGCAGGAGACCAATGGGTGTCACAGATGCAGGCAATGCCAGCAAGGGGAACCCTGTCCAACCCGTACCATCGCTGGGCTCATGGAGAGCCCTCAGCTGAAGTAATTGTGTTTGCACAAACCACCCTCATCAGTTTAAAGGAGATGATAAAATCAGCAGGAGCTCATTGAGATGCAGCCACCGTCTCCGCCATGGAGCAGAGCTGCTGTCACAGTCTGACACAGGAGCAGAAGGACAGAGGGTGCCCTGGGGCATGGGATGGTCCTTTCCGGGCTGGTGCTGCCGCCTGGGTCTCCTGCAGCTCTGTGCATTGCACCCAGGCAGCTCCCGAGAGAGGGGCAAGGCTGGGGGAGGCACTGAGGACCCCACTCCACAGATCAGCCTTAGAAACGGGAGGAAAAGGTGGAGCAGACCTTCACAGAAAGCATGGAAACTGCTGGGGCGTCTGGAGAGGGGTTGGTTTGCGCTCTCTTGTCTTCACAACCCAACAGCCTGGGGCAAAGGGTGAGCGGGAAAGACACGGTGACTGGGAGAGGGATGGGGCAGTGGGCAAATGAGCCACGGGGAGGTCCACAGAAGTTTGAGTCTGAGAAACGAGCATCAGCTGGAAATGATGAAAACTCATGCCATCATCTCAGAAACCAGCTGCTGTCGTGAGTTTGGACACCGTGCTGGTGTGTGACCAGCTCAGAGGTCTCATTCTGGCCAGGAGCTGCGACGTTCAGGATGTGGCAAGGTTTCATGGCTAATCATGGTGCATGAGACACAGGAATATCGTGGCTGTGGGTCCAAAGGGAGGGTTAGACGGGGCTTGACTGGGCTGGACTGGATTGAATTGGGCTAGGCTGGGCTGGGCTGGACTGGGCTATAATGGGATGAGTTGGGGTGGGGTGGACTGCATGGAGGATGCTCTGCCAGTGGGTACCCATCAGCAGGGGGGGGTCCGAGGACCCTCCGCACGAGCGGGTCCTGTGGCTTGCAGGCGACACAGCTCCACAAACAGCGTGACTACAGAGCGAGTGCAGAAGGCTCCCGTGGCTCTCCCACGAGGGGATGTGAAGAAGCCGTGTCGGAGCTGCTCGTTCACGCGCTCCCGGTCCTGCCAGAGGACAGATGACTGGCAAAGCAATATTAATTTTGCAGGGAGGCCACTAATGTGTCCTGTCTCCCCTTTGCCCCAGGCAGTGAGCGTTCCCTGTGCTGATTAAGCGTGAGAATGCTCTCCGTAGGCATCGTTCAGAAAAACCATTTCAATTAGCAGCTAAGATAGATGGCGCAGGAAATTGGGTGGTTATTTCCAGATATTTACAATGAATCACCTCCTTGTAGGAAGGGGGCATGCTGCACTGTGCTGAAGGGGCTGGAGATCACAATTATGCTCCTCTGGCGCTGTTACACATAGAGGAGTTTGCTTTTATGGTTTGATGATTAATTTTTGCAGGATGATTTTTTTGCACTGGGGAAACTGCTGAAATTGTAAAGGGGAAGCAACGTGGGGAGGGATTGCATCAGCTCCCAGAGGCTACGTGCAGCCTTGGCTGGTCCTGGCAGGGGCCTGGACCCTGTTATTGCTGCGTTTTTTTAGCTTTGAGGATGTCCCTCGGCACTGGGTGTGGATAATGAACCTATGGTCAGTCTGTCCTGGTCATGGCCACCAACCACCTGGTGCTAGCTCTTCCTCCAAATTACATCTCATCAGCCCAGGCTCCAAAGCACCTGTTGCCTTTCTGCAGAGCGGGGAAAACGCACCCTTCGAGTTTGCTCGTGCAGCTGTGGCCCACAGAGGTGGGGAGGTGGCAGCAGCCGGAGCTGGTGACGCACGCCCGTCGTCTGGGAGCTTGCGTGGGACTGCTAGGCGGCAAGACTGTGCTTGGGTTCCTGGTTCGGGTCCAGGTTCCCGGAGAGCTCCCAGAGCCCGGGCGTGCTTCCCTCGGAGCTGGGTGCGACTCCGTGCACGCCTGGCAGCCGTTTACATCCCAGAGAGCTGGACCGCTGCCTAAGCCGGGGGTGGGAAGGAGCACGCAGGGCTGCAGTGATATTTTGCACCCCCTTGGACACCTTCTTGGCCAGCTGTGCCTCCAACATCTCTTGATGCACAGTTCCTCGTCCTGGGAGCGGCAGGCAGTGGCCTGAATGGCCGCGGTGTGCCTGCCCCACAGGGATGCTGTGATTGCTCTGGAGCATCTCAGGCTGCCGGGACCCATGGGTCTGGGACAGGCACGGGCACACTGTGGGCAGACAGGGGTCTTGGATGTCTTGGAGGGGCAGTGATGCGTGTTGCCCTAGGGATTAGAGGGGCTTTTTGTGGGGGAACACAGGGATCCAGGGATCTGTAGCGCGGGGACGGGCAGGCTCAGCCCCCAGCCCTGCGCTCTCCCACGGTCTGGCTTTCCCAGGCAGGCAGCTCACGAAACTTCTCTCGTCTCCAATTGCTGTGCTCCACCTTTTATTATAATTGATTCTGCATCGCCATAGGAACCCGCTCCAGCGTGAGTGAAGAGCAGCTGCCTTCCCTGCGCGCTCTCCAGGAGAGAGGCGGCTGTTCCTTCCCTCGAGATGGCAAGTGATGGAGCCGGGAGCCCATGCCAGCCAGGTACCGTCCATGCCCCATCCCCTCTGGAGCGCTCACGCTGCGGGGAGCAGAGCTGGGGAGGGCATGGGGGGGTTAGTTCCCTCCGTGCTCGGCTGCCAGGGGCACCCCTCTACCCCTAGCGGTGGTGGGCTGAGGAGATGGGGCTGGCTCTGTTGGTCTGGTGCTGGGGTCTGGTGTATCTTCTGATGGTGGTCGTGACGTCTGGTTGGAGAGGGCAGGAGACTGGGCTTTGGGGTGGGATGCCGGGGGAGCAACCTTTCCTGGGGGTTTGTCTTATCTCCTTCGTGAGTGGCTTGGTTTGGCAGTGGTGGGTTTTCCATATGTGCTGGGATGGCCGTGGAGAAGAGGCGCATGAAGGGTGGGCTGCAGAGCCCTGTGCTTGGCCGGGCTTCCCCTCCTCCCCAGGGGACCAGGCACCACCGAGCCCGGGGTTTGGGGACACGTGTCTCTGCTTAGCGGGGCTGGGCTAAACCTCCCCCTTGGCTGAAGGATTGCCCCCTTCACTTGCAAAAAAAAGGGGATGGGGCATCCCTCAGACTCGGTTTCTCACGCTCCTGCTGTGGCCTGATCTGCTCGGTTCTCCCCTCCGTGTCCGTGGTCGGCTCATCTTCCACTAACATGGCTGCAATCCTGCCCAACAGAGCTGCCTTGCTGGGGGAGAGCCCCGCCACGGTGGCTGCATGGGTTTGGAGATGCGGTGGTGGAGAAGGTGGCCTTCCCGTTAGCCGTAGGCTGCATTAGCAGAAGACTGGCCAAGCTCTTACATCCGGGTTTGGGATACAGACGTGCCGGGCTGGGCTGGGGTCCAGCCTGTCCTGCCATTCCTTGTGGTGGAAGGTGCTTGAAGAGAGATGGTACGTGCAGGCTTTAGAGCATGAGGGGACATCTGTCTACATCAGACCAACCGGGGAATCCTGCTGAGACTTGGGATCTTCCCTGGGCATGGGTCCTGGCAGCTGGTCCAGACCCATGGCAGGATGTCTCCTGGGCCCCATATGTCCTTGTCTGTCCGCACGCTGAGCCCTGTTAGGTCCGGGTGATGGAGAGGGGCTGAGAGGGTCCGTGAAGGAGCCCCCAGGGTCCTGCTGTAGGTAAGGAGCACCAACAGACAGGGACCCCAGCCCCGAGCTGTGGTACCTCGGCACTGCCTCTCCCCGGGCAGCTGCCTGGTGTTTGCCTCTACGGCCATGGTGAGATATCGCCCGAAGGTGGTTCAGACACAGCCAGGCTGAGGGCAGAGGGGTCTCAGCATCCCTCCTGGGGCGCAGCATTGTCCGTACAACACATGTACCCACCTCAGCAGGGGCAGGAGGGTCTCTCCCTGCCAGGGACATTCAGTGGAGGGTGCCTGGGTTAAGGCTCGGGAGTCTCCCTGGGAGCAGTAAGAGGGAGGATGGGAAGGCGAGGTTGCACCCACTGCTCTCCCAGCAGACTGGACTCCTGAAATGGGAAAAACTTTGTTCCTGCTGGGCCTGGCTGTCTGCTGAGGAAGGCCAGAGGAGATGGCCCCCGCGTGAGCCCCGCATCCGCAGTCAATGGCAAAGACGGGAGCAGATTGCCAGGGGGAATGCAGCAATTTGGCTTTGGGATGCACAGGAAGGGAAGACAGAAATACATCTGGACAGTCCCAGCCCTGTTTGCCCACAGCTCCCGGGTGCATCCCAGAAAGCAGCTGGGGAACACTTGGCCCTGCATTCTCAGCGTCTGCCAGCCAGGAGGTTCCCAAAGTGCTTTTATGTGGGGCAGAAACACCCCTGAGGGCGCAGCGCAGCTCCTCGCGCCGGGGCTCCGCATCCCGTTGGAAGTTCAGCTTCCCCCCGGCAGAGCCTCTGGCTGTGCCTACACTGGCAGCGCTGCAGTAACCCCCCCGGGATGCTTTCGGTTGACCCGGCAGCAACATTGACTGAAAAAGGCAATGTAAACCCTGCGGAGAATTCAGCTGCTCCGTGAGCTCCACCTAACAGTGCCAAGCACAAGGGCGCACGGCCCCGAGAGGCATCCAGCTGCCCCCGTCCCAGCGGGGACGAGTGCACACACCTCGGACAGACAGACCCTTCGCTTTGGGAACGACGGAGGGAGCACCACCAGCCCGGCTGCGCTCGCAAGTAAAGCCTTTCCCCATCCCTAAGGCGCTTAGGTCCTAGAAATCCTCCTGCTTAGGCAGAAACTTGTTTGCCTGCAGTCCTCGCGAGGGCGTTTGCTTTCCTATCTCCCCAGCGATCGCGTTTGCTGTCTGGTTGCAACAGGCGGTTGTGCACCACGTGCAGCGATGCGATGGATATTAACCAAGGGGAACCCACGGCGGCGGGTCCTGCGAGAGCCCTGGCTCCCACGGGGCAGCCGAAGCGCTCCCAGCCCTTTGCTGGACCCCCGCGTGGGTGCTTGTGCCACGCGGCTCCCCCTGCCCTCCTCATTTTGGCCATGGAAGCATCTTTGTTAGACCTTCCCAGGACCCTGGGGTGCATCCGTCTTTTGGGATTTATTTTTTTTTCTCCCAGCCGTCTCAAATGGATTCGTACGGGGAGCAACGGTCGGGTTGTGCTTTTCGAAGCAGGGTTATCTTAGCACCATCCTCATGAATTTGCTCCAGAATAGCTGTGCGCAGGCATTTCGTTCTGGTCTCTACGAAAGCATTTGAATTTAAGCATTTTAGCCCCTCCTAGCTCTCCTCCATCAAAACGAGCTCCACTTTCTCCTTTTAAGACATTAGGCTCATTTCTCATTGTTATATAATCGTGAATGTCTATTTTTGGTTATAAAAGTACTAAGTTGGGTATATTTAAGCATGTAAACTGAGTAATTCCCTGGCTGTTGGACTGCATCCATGCCACCATGCAATTAAACCCCGCTCCACTGCGGCTCCTGTCCTGTCATCTTCCAGTTTCACTCTTTGAGCGGATCGAGCTTTTCTGGTGCAATTCTGCTTTATGGTGCAATTCTGTTTTATGGTGCAAATCGCGTGGGTCTTTTTTTACTTCCTGCTGATAAAATGCCCACCGTTCCGTGCGAGGTGTTGCACAGCTGAATTAACCTCCTGGCACCCAAATTTACCCGTGACCTGGGGGGGCTGCCTCATCTCTGGGACCCCACATCCAGAGCTGGGCTCCCCTATCTCCCTGTCCCCCGCACACTGGCTGCCCGGAGCACGGATCGGGCACCAACGCAGAGTGAAGCGCGGCTACGCCAAGGCTCCCGGCCTCATCTTTTGTTTGCTGGTGGGGGTAAACTGTGTGAAGGAGGAACAGATATTTTTTTTTTTTTTTTTAGCAAGATTACTCCACTGGAAATTGGAAGTAAGCAAGACCCAAAAGGTTAGTATCCAGAAATTGATTTCTGGCTGACACAGATGTTCTCCAGCTGCTTTCCCTAATTAGGCTCTGATTCTGCTTTGCACACTTAGAATTATAGGATAGTTTGGGTGGGGAGGGACTGTCCCCGCCATGAGCAGGGACGTGTTCAACTCGATCAGGTTGCTCCAAGCCCCGTCCAACCTGGCCTTGAACACCTCCAGGGATGGGGCAGCCACAGCTTCTCGGGGCAACCTGGGCCACTGCCTCACCACCCTCATTGTGAAAAATGTCTTCCTTCTATCCAGTCTGTATCTCCCCTCTTTCAGTNATCCCCCCTCTTTCATTTTAAAACCCCCGCCCCTGTCCCCATCTTTCTCACACACTCCCTTTGGGTATTGGGAATCCGCAATAAGGTCTCCCCGGAGCCTTCTCTTCTCCAGGCTCTTGTGCTTTCCCGTCTACTACCTACCTCTGGGTCTTGACTCCTGGACAAAAACCTGCAAGGAATTAAAGGGTGGAATAAGCTGGCGCTAGCAGAAGTGTCTGGGTGTAGTCCAGAGAGCCGGCTGAGTCATGCCAGTGCTGTGCAGCCCCATCCCTGCTGAGAGCCCATAACCTCCCTTCGCTGCCCACTCAGCTTCTCAGCTCGGAGGTGTCTGCAGTGGGAAGGGTGAGCCCTCCATAGCAGATGGCATCCTGCGTCGGTAAACATCGCTCCGTACTTCTTTTTTTTTTTTTTTTTTTTTTTTTAAAAATAAATATCTCATTAGATCTTCGCCATTCCCAAATTAACATTTAATTTGTGTTTCGTACCCAGAAGAATCTCACCACAGTGATCCTCTTCCTTTGTGAGCTCTGTCCCTATTAAGCCATTTCCTTGCTCGTGTATTCTTTTTAGTTACTAAGGGAACATGAATCTTAATAAAACTCCGTCAAATGTTCCTTAAATAACAGCTGCCTTCATTTAACTGTCTTATCAGCTTTTTTTTGCTCTGCTCAATATTCCTGGGAAATTAAGATCTGATTCTTCACACAGTAATGAAAAAGCGACACAACCCGAATGTGGGGGAAATCCTTTATCCTGTGTACTAGAGGAAATAATACCAGGGATACTATTTAATAGAAAATCTTGTATTTTGTCCTGAATGTGCCTGTTCCTCCCTGCACTTCTGATGTGAATCAGTTGGGCATCTCCAGATGCGTGATTTGTTCTTGGGTCACTTACATGGCGTGAGGACACTTACATGTCCTGAGCATCTCTGGCACCAAGACCCATGAAGGGGGATTTTCTTAACCCAGCTGTGTCTGTGGGAAGCACGAATCTCCCCTGAGCCCAGAGAAGTGCGGTGGAGAGGCAGCAGTGCCCCCGGCAATGCGATGCTTTCAAAGCCCAGGGGGTTCCTGAGGGCTCTGCCAGGAGATGGAGGCTGTAGAGCACTGCACCTGTCCCCAGAGACCTCCGCGGGGAGGAGCGGGATGCTCTGGCCCATCAGTGTTCCTCCATGGGTGGGTATTCTTCCCCTAGATAGGACCATGTGGAGCCATCACCCACTGGCTGGGGAGGGGAGACCCAACCTCTTCTCTGCCCAGTTGGAAGCTCCTCCAGCTCAGTACAGTCATCCCCATCCTCCTGCCCTCCCTCAAGTTGCCCCGGGGGAGGTTTAGGATGGATATTAGGAAAAATTTACTCACTGAAAAGGTTGTCAAGCATTGAAACAGGCTGCCCAGGGAAGCGGTGGAGTCACCATCCCTGGAGGGATTTAACAGACGTGCTTAGGGACATGGTTTAGTGGTGGACTTGGCAATGTTATGTTTACAATTGCACTCGATGATCTTAAAGGTCTTTTCCAACCTAAACAATTCAACGATGTGATTCCCGTGCCGTGGGAACTTTATTTGACTTATCCCTGCACCCCCTGCATCCCGTGCTCGGTTGGGGATGTATGGGAGGACGGACAAACCCCAGCATGATGGAAGCTTGACAGTCTGAGGGGCTTCTGTGTCACATTAGGGGTGTTCAATGTCCTCTTAACGTGATGTGGGATGTGGGTACAGTTTCCCTTTAGGGGGGGCTGCACTGGGTACTTCCCCCCAGTAGTGTAACTATGCCAAAGCAGGGCAAAGCCCCCCCCAGCTCAGCCCCAAAGGACAGCCGGAGCCTCAGCAGGTGATTGGGAAGATGGTATCAGTGGAAGTGCCAAAACAGCTGTTTTGGGGTGGTCAGCGTTTGGGGGGTTCAGCGATACCCTGCCCAAATAGTGATGGAGGGACGCCCACTCAGGGCTCGCCACCCCCATGGGCAGGGGTAGTATGATGGCATTTTGTCCCCAGGGAGGGCAGGACCGGGTTGCCCGGTGCCGTACAGATGGAAAGAACATCCCATGTCTGGTCCAGACATGAGAGACGTGTCTGGGAAAGGAGAGTACCAAATAAGGGGGGTGAAAAGCCAGAGAGCAGCTGTGCTCACCTTGTTGCTGCTCTTGCCCTTTATTTTGCTGCTGTTACATGGAATTATTTTTAAAGCCTGCAAGCACTGGTCCTCGTGGTGTCCCAGGAGCCGCAGATAAAGGAAGGCGAGGAGGTCGTCGGCATGAGGCAAAGCCCTGCTCAACGTGCTGTGGTCTGTGTCTGAGTGCCTTGGCCTTGGGACTGGGCTCTGCCTTTTACTTTCCCACTGATATCGCCCCCAGAGACCACACTGCTGCCTGCGAGGGCTGGGGGATGATTCGGCTGTTTCCTGATACCTCCCCGTGGGGCTTTTTTTTCCCCCCTCTGGAGTCTCCACAGCTCTCAGGGCTCCAGGATGCTGCAAGGGGAGGGTGGTGCGAATGTTCCCCTTGGCGAACTCCATCCAGTGCTGGTCTGACAAGAAACGCTGAGAACCTTGTGGTGTTTTGCTGTCACCCCTCATGACTGTGGTCCTTTTAACCTCTTTTGTTATCTTTGTCCTTCTGCTTTGCATCCCTAGCCCAAGAAAGCTGGACCCTGGAGACCTTTCCTCAGTGATGTGGCTGTTTGGACACAGCCTTCTCCTCCTTCTGCCACACGAGCAATGCTAGTGTCTTCATGCAGCTGCAGTGAGGTAGGTGCCCACCTTCTCCATCAAGATGCAGCTCCTTCTAGACATGGTGCAAATCCAAAGGCAGTCACTGTGCCAAGGGAACTACAGCAGGTGGACACGTGTCCCTCAGTAAGAGTGGGCGAACTCTGTTTGTGCCCATCTTGGGACAACTTCAAGACCAGAGTCCTGAAGCCCTGAGCAGGCCACTCCGACTCCACAGCTGAGGTCGTGTTCAGCATGAATTTTCCTATGATCCAAGGCAGCTGGTCCAGAAGGGTCCTGCAGCACTAGGCTTGGCAGGTGGACACCCTCTCCAGAGGATTGCTGGGGATTTATGACCGGGGAGGCAAGTTTTCCCCAGTGCCCTGGACTGCCCACTCATCCCGTGCCATTGTGCCCCTCTTGACTGGCTTCTAGAGCTTGCTAGAAAACCAGGGATCCTCTTGGGAGGTTCCCTGCCCTTTCCTCCCCCTGGTTATTTAGCAGCGTTGCTGTAGCCCGTGGCCAGTTTCTCCTCCCTCACCATCTCTGCTTTCCCCTCCAGGAGCTCTCGGCCTGGGCAGGAGCGAATCCCCAGCTCGGCGTAGCAGCGCTGGTGGCTATGAAGTAACGCGTGCCCTGGGTGCGTGGGCACGGTGGGAGGCTGACGCTGGCTGCCCGGGCATCAGGGCGGCCGAATGCGCCCTGCTCACGCGCTCCTTGCCTCTGCCATGAATGATGCATCGACGATGGATTATGAACTGCTCTCCCCCTCCTTGGTTGAGCACCCAGCCGGCGCTGCGGGTATGGATGCTGAGCAGAAAACCGTCTTTGCCTTTGTCATCTTCCTCCTGGTCTTCTTGGTGATGCTGATGGTGCGCTGCTTTCGCATCCTGCTGGACCCCTACAGCCGCATGCCCGCCTCCTCCTGGACCGACCACAAGGAGGGGTTGGAGAGGGGCCAGTTTGACTACGCCTTGGTGTAGAGGGCAGGGATGGGGCGAGCCTGGGTGCTCTGTGTGCCTCCCACCCCAGCTGGCCCCGGCCCCGGCCCCCCCTTCCTCTGTGGTGTCGCCCCGGGCCAGCAGGGATGCTCTGGGCAGGGAGGCGAGCTTGGGCTCTTGTCCGGGGTGGGTTTTCTAGGGGTTACTCTCTTTTCTAAGCACTTTTCAGTTCTCTTTGCAGTCTGCAGGACTCTTGGAGAGATGTGTTGGAGGGGTGACATGACTCCGCCTGGTCCCTGCTGCCCACCGTGCCCCCGGGCAGCCTCGCGTGCCGCAGTGAGGGGCAGGAGGCGATGGGGCAGGGCACGGCGGGACCTGCCCTCAGCCACGGCCCATGGGGCTCCTGGTCTGGGTGGCTCTGCCTGGTGCCAGGCCAGAGCGTTGACCCCCACCTCCTCCTGCCCCCCATGTTGCCCCCGTCTGCGTCCGCCGGGGAGTGCTGACCGTGGTCCAGTGCGCGCGCGTGTGTGTGTGTGTCTCCCTGTAGCTGAGCTGTGTCTGTCGGGGGGTTTGTAGGCACCAGACCCAAGTGCTGGCTTTGTTCCTCTCTGTGTGGCAGCCCCAAGTGCCCGCCCCCACCACAAGTGAGGGGGAGATGGAGACACCCCCCCCACC
>VZSZ01008130.1:49723-67433 GCA_013398815.1 Ibidorhyncha struthersii
AGCACCAGAGTCACGCAGATGGGGTGCCTCGGAGTCAAGGACTGTTTGCAAAGTGAAGCTCTGGCTCTCCCTGCCTCTTTCCTCCTGCCAGGCTGCAGAGATAACCCCCACCCTCCCCATCCCCATCCCCATCCATCTTGCTCCTGCTGGTGGGAAATTTTTCAGAGGATTTTCAGACGCATCGGTGGTGGCCGGGAAATCTGCCACACGCGTCCCGCCAAGCCCTCCACCCCCTCTGGCGCGGGAAGCATCCAGATGCTCGCTACCAGACTCACGGCATTTTTTCCTGCCGGTTTAGTTTGTCCAACCGCTTTCAGCAATGCAATTATTTGCCTTTCCCCGGAGCTCCTCCTCATTTATAGAAGGACACCTTAACCCCTGGACTTGCTGGAGCTCTGGAAAAGCCCTTCCAGCTCCGATCTTTGGAGGGCGTGCACGTGGTCAGTGTGAAAAGCCTAGGTTCCCTACAGGAGCCCGTGGTCGCGGGACCTGGCTGCTTCGTGATGTGAGGTTAGCGACCTGAACTGCCCCTTTGCTCGGAGGTGACCTTTTCTGTTTGACAGAGGAGCCCAAAAATGACCAGAGGACACGGAGAGGACAGAGAGAGACAGAGCACAGCCGGTGTAGGTATGGCATGGTTTCTGCAGCACCATCACGACAATGCAGAAGCAAAGGGGGGACGAGAGCTGTTGGGAAATGGACTAATACCACACAGTGCCACAGCTCCTTCCAGAGCTGCCCCCAGCCCCCCCTCGCCTCTCCTGGGCTGTGGGGTGGTATATGGCCTGTGACCGTGAAGGACAGGCAGCTTCCCCGTGGTACTGCCCTTGCCAGCTCGGACCAACAGTATCTTGGCTAAAGGAGACGGGCAAGAGCCGAGCAGAGGGAGGGAGTCCCTGCTAACAAGGTTTGAGCCTTTGGCAAAGCTTTCACGAGCTCTTTTGCGGTGTGGCTTGGTTTTGACTCAAGCCCCCCATGGAGCGGAGTACCCCTGCCTGGCCAAGGGGAGCGCTGAGCCCCGAGTTGTACAGTGCAGTGGGGGAGGTGGTGGCAGCGAGAGAAGAGGCAGTTGTTTCCAGGTGTGGATGGCAAGGCTAAGGACTGTACTGTCGGTTGGGTGGGTGGAATCTCGTGGACGTTAGTAGAGCTGGAGCTCGAGCTTCATCCTCAGTGCTTGGCCCAGCTCCCCTGCTAAGTAGTTGAGGTGGTTCTTGGCCTCCAGTTTCTGCAGTTCCCTCTTGCGGTACAGGGGCACGCTCACGATTTCCAGCAGGTAGGTGCCAGGCACTATTTTCTTGCGGCCGAGGTGCAGGTAGCTGAGCCCCTCTTTTTGGTGGATGCGGAAGTAGCCATCCTCATTGCCGTGGGAGATGAGGTACCGCACACGGTTCTCCAGGGGCTCCACAGCTGGCAGGAGCTCCAGGATGTGCTCCTTGTGAGCCAGGTCAGAGAGGTTCAGCATCATGGACAGAGGAGCGTCCACATCCATGCTGGCCAAGTTCACAGTGTGATCCTTCAAAAGGAATCAGACATGTTACTTACAGACACCGAGAAAAGCCCGTGGCCAGGTGAAGCAGGACTTGATCTAGAGGACTTCTGCCCCATGGGCCACCCCAAAGAAGCTCTGAGAAGTGGCTACAACTTCTATGGTCCTTGCTTTCCTTCAAGTGTTCCTTGGTACCCCCGTTTGCATCTCTGAGACTGCACCACCCAGTACCCAGCCCTCACCTTCAGGGGAAGAACCAATAACTTCAGAGGCATTTTCCTGCCAAGGCCTGAAGGGCCCATAATGATCTCCCAGTCCAATCTGTCCTGCCCAGGCCTCTGAACGTCTTGGGGGAGCCTTGGACAGAGGCCAGGACTTCCCTCCGAGGAATAACCTGCACTTATAGTGACAGGTCCAGCCTGGAGTCAGACAGTAAGCGCTGACAGTCCTCAATGGCCCTATGGGGACTGCTCCCCCGTCAGCTCCCCTTGCAAGGAAGGAAAAATGTGTGCTTTATTTCTTGGTTGCACGTACCTCCAGCCATTTGTGGCCAAACCACACAAGTGTGTGTCACCTATGATTGTCCTGACCTCCTCTAATGTATTGTGAAAGACCTTCCATTTCTGTGGGACTTCTGGAGTCAGTGGCACCCACAAACACCCAAGCACCCAGCATGGGCAGGTACAGAGTGAGCTGCTCGCTCTGTCTGGACCGAGGCAGCCCCACAGGAATGGGCACACTGCACGGTATCCACTCCGGGCAGTTATCCCCCAAGTGACCCAGCTCTTGCCTTGCTCCACCCCATCTAGGATGCCACGGATTTCTTACCTGGTGCTTCTCAGTGCCATTGACACTGCGTCGCTGCCGACCCCTCTTGGGGTAGCCATTTATCTTACACTCATAGCAGGTTTCAGGGGAGAGCAGGTTGTCTTCATCTTCTTCTTGGGGAGCAGGAAGGTAGGAACCTTTCCCAAAACCCAAGCCGGAAATACAGTGTCTGGTGGCAGAAGAGCAGAGAGACCCATCTCAGATTCAGGCTTCATCTTACCATTGCCCTCACGGGTTCTCCATGTGGCACCCAGAAACACATGGAGGATCACGCGTGGGTACAGGACATGGTTTGTATGGAACGGCTTGTACACAGGACATGCCTCAGAGACATCAGGCCACATCTTGTTTAGACGTGGCCTGTAGGTTTAATCTGTCTGCACCCTGGAATAGAGGGATCTGCAGAGCATCTGCTACAGCGCTAGCAGCTGCGCTAACCATTGGATTAGTGAAATGGGAGAGGAGATGCACATTAGCATGAGGATCTTGTGATGGGTGAGGAACAGTCTGGCATGGAGAAGCTAAGGACTCATGTGGGAATAGGAGTTTACCAGCTCCCAGGACTCCTTCAGATTGTACTGGTGGCAGAGAGCAGAAGTGTGGTGATGGAGCATGCCTGGGGGCATCACACACTTGGCAGCCTGTGACATCCCTAAGAACATACAGGTGCCTGTGGGGACTACCTGCTGGCTGCTCTCTTACCCTTGTCCCGCTCGGAAGTAGCCTCCAGGGCAGCCGCAGAGATACCCTCCATCTGTGTTGGAGCAGCCGTAACTGCAGGGGCTGCCGCCTGCTGAGCATTCATCCACGTCCTGGCACCCACCGAAGGCTTGGTCAAAATCGAAGCCGGATGGGCAGACGCACTTGAAACTTCCCAGAGTGTTGTAGCAGGAGGCAGAGCCGCAGGCAGTGGGGCTGGAGCACTCGTTTTCATCTGCACCCAAAGACAGCAGAGCTAGTAAGAAACTTCGTGGCAGGGAGCTCCTGCGTCACCGGTGCTCCCCAACCCGCGTGGCCAAGGAAATCTGCCCACGGCCAG
The DNA here is from genome assembly GCA_013398815.1 of Ibidorhyncha struthersii. NCBI lineage: Eukaryota > Metazoa > Chordata > Aves > Charadriiformes > Charadriidae > Ibidorhyncha > Ibidorhyncha struthersii. Next base: position 53,077 of record VZSZ01008130.1, read on the forward strand.
CAGCAGGCGCCCTTCTCCCGGCTCCCCTGCGAGACCTCATCTCATGCAGGTCCCTGAAGGACTGCTTTGATTTTTTTTATCCTCCCGCAACGCAGGGAGCTGCTGGCGTCAGGAGCACTGGGAGCTCTGCAGAGCAGCTCCCTGATGTTCCCCGTCGCAGAGAGAACGGGGGACAGGGCAGGGCAGGGGCACCGACTCCGGGCAGAGGCATGGTCTGCCTCTGGGGCAAGGGCAGGAAGATCAGTGGTGTGTTAGCAGACATGAACACAGAATCCAGTGTCGGAGACAGCCAGGAGTGGCTGGAGAGGGACTCGGGGCTTAGCTGGCCTCTGTCCCCCTTCCCTACAGCTACGGGACACAAGACGCCCCATCCCACACTCACCCACACACTGATTCCACTGGTAGTGCTGCACGTAGCCCTGTGGACAGCCGCAGCGGTAGCCTCCGAGCACGTTCTGGCAGCCATGCTGGCACCGATGGTTTCCATCACACTCGTCCACATCTGCAGCAACGTAACACAGACGGTGGTAAGACAACTTCTCCCCGTCTCGTGGGCGGCGCAGGGTGCGCAGGGACCACGTGCACATGGTACACGCCTGGCAGCCACCATCCTTGAGGCTGCTCACGTGGGTGGGCGGTTCTTCTGCCTAATTATGTCTCTGCAGCTTGGAACTGAGTAACACCTTCAGCCCCAAGGCCCACGTACATCCCCTTGCAGCCCCTGCTTGGATGTTTTTTTGATTTAAGGTCTGGCCTGCACAGTTATCAGGTCTGCTGTGCTTGAGGCTGCCTGCGCTGAACGTAGGCTCTTCTTTAGCATAGTACATGGTGGGTTTTGGCCAGCACGAGACCTCCCCTGAGATACAGGACCATTCCTTTCCTCCCCTTGGCTGCTATGGTTGCAGCTCCAAGACCTTCATTCATCTACTTGTCCAAGAGCCAGCGTTTCTCCAGGCAGGTCAGGCACTGACCTCTCCTCTGCACCAGGGCTTCCCGTGTGGGTTTCTGGTGCCCCACAGTAAGGAGCAGTCCCTTCGTGGCTGGACTGAGCTGCCTTAGAGACTGTGAGTGAACTAGGAACAATTCCACATGGAACATGTGTCTGTCAAAGCCCCAGAGACAAAGACCCACCTTCGCAGTTGACACCAGAGCTGTCCAGGGAGAATCCTTTCTGGCACTCGCAGTTGTAACTGCCCGGCGTGTTCAGACACTGTCCTTTGGCTCCACACAGAGAAGGCTGAGCTGTGCACTCGTTATTGTCTGCAAAACACCGGCGGCCGCCTATAAGTCCATCCCCAAGGCTGTGGCTGTGCGCAGCTTTGCAGGCAGCAACTTTGTGTCGTGGAGCTTAGCCCAGTCTGAGTAGCAGACAGACAGTCAGATGCACAACCCCAGGGCGACGGGAGAGGGGCAGTGATGAGACCCAGAGCTGGGGGGGGGGCTGGAAAGACTCTCCTGGGCTTAAAACTAACCCACGGGGCCCTTGCTGGTGCTGTACAGCAGAGCGGCAAATGCCTCTACTCACCGATGCAGGATGAGTGGTGCTGAGTGAAGCCTGGAGGGCATTTGCAGTTGAATCCTCCGATAATGTTCACACAGAGGAACTGGCAGTTGTGCTGCTTGGTGGAACATTCATCCAAGTCTAAAGCAACAAGCACAAGAACATCTGTCTCAATTTATCGTACCGAGATACCTTATCTTTGTGGTCTGAGTCTGTGACACCCACGTGTCCACGGTGATACACGGTGGTCCTGGGCAGACCAGGACCTGACATGCACCAGCCTCAGGAGCAACACACACAAAATTCTTGCATGAGAATCACAAGTCCAGGGAGCCTCTCCCACCCCAGCTGCTGATCATCTACAGACACATTTGGAAGATGCAGAGATTTTTCTCTGCCTCTTTTGTAATCCGCAAATCCCACGCTCTCCCAGATCCTTAGGTCACCTTCCTCGCAGCCTGACACATCAGTGCCGTGAGAGGTGGGTGAAGCCCCAGCCCGGCAGCTGCCGGCACCAGGAGGAGCCCTGATAGTGCCCTGCACATCTGTAGGAGACCCGCAGGTTCAAGGCTCCTGCAGCTCAGCAAAACTTGGGATATGCTGCGCACTCTGTAGGAAAGGGCAAGGAATAGGGTTTTTTTTCCCCCGAGAAGATAGATCTAGAGTGTCTGTAGTGGGATGAAACCCTGATGCACCAGTCCACGAGCACCTTTTTCCATGTCTACCCTTGCCCTGTGGCTGAACAGAAAGACTTGATGGTTGTGGCACATGTTTTTCAGCTCTTGCCATCCGCCCCCCGCCCCAGCTGCCAGAGATGAGGCAGGGTCTCTGCTGCCTCCTCCTGGGTGAATACCTTTGCAGATCTTCCCATCTTCTTGCAGAATGTATCCTCGGGGGCAGGAGCATTGGTAGCTGCCTTCTGTGTTCTTGCAGATGAAGTTACATGGCTTAGGGGACTGGTTACACTCATCCAAATCTAGACTCGAGAGACAAGACGCATCAGCATTCACAGGCTGTGCTGCTGGACGGCATCCCCACCACCCCTTGGACCATTCAGTCTAGGCAAGGGGCTCCTGAATACGAGGTGATCCCAGGTCTCATGGCCTCACGGAACTAAGTGGTCAGATGGCCCTATGGATCCTGGCACTCCCTGCCCCAGATAAATGTATCTTTTCCGCTCTCCAGGAAGCAGGTGAGCAGAGACAGGGGGTCTGAGGGAACACCTCGGTTTGAACCAGCACAACGAATCTGGGAGATCTCCTGCAGGAAAAGAGCTGAATCACCTCCCTGCTCAGACGTGGGATGTTGTGTGACCTGATGGATCAGAGTGACATCTTGCCCAGCCCCTTCCTGGCTGAAGAGATGGGTAGATGCTCCTCCTAAGTACTGGGGACATGAGGGATGGGGCCAGCCCTGCACGCCCGGAGCTTTGTCACCTCTGCCCAGCAGGGAGTAGCAGCCATGGCTCTGATAAAGCTCCTAACTTTGAGCCAGGCTGGAGGGCACAGAGCTGGAGAAAGAGCAAGGTTGTTTAAAGAGGAATCCTATCCTGGTGCTCAAGGTCATATCTGCTCTACTGCTAGGCACAGAGCTTGGTTTCTGGGAGGCAAAGAGTCTAGGAGACACAGCTGCTGGCATGGTCCTGAACACCATCTCCGTACTGGAAGTACAGCACATCCTCAACTCCCTCAGTATTTCCCCAGATGCCTGCAGCTGTGATTCCAGAGGTTCCTTTTATGTCAACATCTGGATTGCCAATGTGGCACTTCGGCTGGCTAGAGCCAGCTGCTCTGCCAACGAAAGGTCTGCCTGCTCACAGACCTTCGTCTCCGGATCACACTCCCTGCCAGCCCCTGTGAGCCCTGGGGTCGGAGGGAGGAGACGAGGAGCCTGGGTTTTAAGGAGTTAAACAACACGGAGTGAAGCTTTGATGTATGGGGCACCATGCAATAGGGCAAAGCGTCCAGAGCCTGGCTACAGATATACAGGACAGCATGGACAGAGGTGAGGACAGGTCCCGGGTGGGGGCTACAGGACCTTCTCTTTGCATGCTGAAAAGCAGGGATGGGAGCCTGCCGAGGGGTTCCTTCTCCCGACTCACCCACGCAGGCTGTGCCTGTGATATCCGCGGTGTAGCCCAGCCTGCAGTGGCAGCGGAAGGAGCCGATGCTGTTGATGCACTGTCCGTTCTTGCAGAGGTTGGGCAGCACCTTGCACTCATCGATGTCTGCGGGAGGGAGAGAAGGACCCGTTAGTGCCAATGCTGCCCCTGTCCCCACGCTCCTGTGCCAGCACTGTGCCAGGGCAGCTCAGACTCTCCCTGGGATGCCAGGGACATTTAGGGACTTGTAAGATAATGTTGCAGAGGCTTCTTGTCTCCTCCAGGCACTGCGTAGGTCCACCCCAGCCAGCTCCCATGGGAATTCTGCCTGTACCCACAGCTCTGCTCTCTCCCCTCTGCGTTGAAGCCAGTTCGGGCCCCAGCTCACCTCTGCCATCAGTGGAGTACCCTGGCCCATGAGGACACATTTTCTTGTACTGGGTGGTTCCGGGAAGGGGACAGAGCTCGCACTGGGGGCCCCAGCTGCGCCCACTGTTGCAGCAGCACTCAGATTTGGTGACCAGGTTGCGGTTGGTGGAGGACATCTGGCACATGGTTTGCAGTACTTCAGTGAAGCAGAATCCTTGGCGGGTGTCTGGACAGAGAGAGTGGGGACACAAGGTCAGGATCTGAGACAGCGTCAGCACCAGGACTCACCGAGCAGCCTGTCCAGCCTCTGCCAGTTCCAGCGGGGAGGGTAGTGCGGTTTGGATAATGCTAAAGGTAAAGGTGATGCCCCAACAACCTTTCCCCCCAGAAACCCTGAAACACCTGAAAAGCACCATCTGCTACTAAAGAGAGACTGCTCAAGACCCACCAGGACTCGGTACTCACCAATACATTCTGTGCCAGAGGGACTGACTTCAAAACCTTCATTGCAGTCACAGCGGTAACTTCCCACCGTGTTGATGCAGCGGCCGTTGGGGCAGATTCCAGGCTTGGTGCGACACTCGTTCTCATCTAGGAAGGAAGGAGCCACAAAGAGCCACGGTCAGGCATAGGATAAATTTCAGCTTTCTGTGAGTCCCTAACACTACCACTCAGTTTGAAACACCCTCAGATAGTCCTTGAGGACCACTTCCACATCCTTAGGCAGCTGAGAAACACATCCACTTGCCCCGGACCTCCCCCAAAGCAGGGTGGCTGAGCACCCAGCTTCCCCAGTTTGCACGTTCTCCACCTGCAAGCGCCTGAGCTGCTGGGGTTGGAGTGGAGCTGGGCTTGTTCTGCATTCCTGCTGTGCTCAATAGCGTGCACGTCTGGGCTGTCCAGCACCGGCCTTTCCAAAAGCAGCTCAGAGCAAAGGAGCTTGACACAGACACAGAAAGACTCAACAGAAAGGACACATGGCACAATGCTGTGTCATCCTGTGCTAGAACTGTGTAGACCCATGGGTCCCGAGATGAACAGAGGTTTTGTTTGTGCAGGCATCTAGTAGGACATACAGGAATTTCTGACGTGTGGGAAACCCTGGGGGGGAGCAGTTTGACAGAAGGACATGAAACAAAGCTACATGGACAATGCCTAGAAGAGGATGCTCTCCAGCCCCACGAGGAACCCCTCCCAGCCTGGTCCTTAGTACCTGTGCAGCCCTCTCCATCGGGCCTGCGTTGCATTCCTGGTGGGCAGATGCACATGAAGGTGCCAATGAGATTCTTGCACAGCATCCCTCGAGACTCGCAGTCGTGCAGTCCCTCTGCACACTCATCCAGATCTGCAACCGAGAACCTCGTGAGACCACGTTCGACCTGCCAGCTCTGCGGCACTAGGGGCGCAACTAGGAACCCAGCGCTCACATCTGCGCTGCTCCGCCAATCCCTACTGCCTTGGTGTGGGCTGGCCGGCGCACAGCACAGACACCAAGGCAGGCGAGAGCGAGCACAAGCCCAGAGATACCAGCTCTGAATTCCTGCCTTCCCTCTGTACAGCACCAGAGACCATCTGAGTGCGGGGGCCTGGGGAGGGTGTGGGAGCTCCCTGATGGGTGCAAAAGGGGATTTTACCTCTGCACATTCTCCTGTCTTCTCGGAGGGCATATCCAGATGGGCAGGTGCACTCATAGGAGCCAAAGGTGTTGATGCAGCGGAAGGCACAGAGCAGGGGGTTCAGCGCGCACTCATTGATATCTGGGAGGCAGGAGAGAGGAGAGAGCTCAACTCCGCGCTCTCAGCAGTCAGCTGAGCAGTAACAGTGGCAGACCTCCCCAGGACAGACTCCCTCCCTCCTCCTGCATTCAACTCCTGAGAACTTTGTTCCACCAAGGCTTCCTGTCATGGTCTTCAGTGGCGGAGGGACAGACACCAGGTGTCTCAGCAGCTTTGATGGGGACAGGGTCCTGCCTCCTTGGTGAGGCATCTCCTGCATTTAGGCAGGTCTCCAGACCTCCTCCTGGGCTCCAGCCTCAGAGGAAGCTGAAGGGGACCAGTGCCGATGCACACACTCATATGGAGACGAGTCCCAGCCAGCTTTTCTCCACTGTCCATTGGAGGCTGACCTGACTGCTGCTCACCCAGGCGGTGACCCAGTGGGGTCACATACATGGCCCAGTCTGCGATGGGGGTGAGGGGCTTGCCCCACAGCAGCATTACCTTCACATGTCATCATGGGACCTGGCTCAAAGCCCTCATCGCAGGCGCACTCGAAGCCTCCCACCACATTGGTGCAGGTGCCGTTCCCACAGGGGTTGCCAATGGAGCACTCGTCCGTATCTGGAGGAAGCCGGGACAACGTTAGGTGGATAAGAGAGGTAGGAAAGGTGCAGGCTGGTCTCTTCCTGCAGCCAGAGCATTCGAACAAGCCCAGAAAAGCCAGAAGCCAGGGGTAAAAAGCAAAGAGGCAGGAGAGAAGCAGGTTCCTTCTCTCCACACACGCACACACATGCTCATAGCCTCTGACGTAAGAAGGATAAAAGCAAGAGGGAGCAGGTGCTCCCCACGCAGACCCTTACCCACACAGTTGACTCCTGTGTAGTCCAGGTTGTACCCAAAGGGGCATTCACAGCGGAAGGACCCATCAGTGTTGATGCAGGCTCCATTTATGCAGACACCCAGGTTCTCTGAGCATTCGTTAACATCTAGATGGAAAAGCAAAGCAACGAAACCTCATGTGAGCACGTGGCCAGAGACATATCGCTGTCCCCTCAGGACTGACCCTGCAGTCTCAGCTATTGCCTCTCCAGAGCTGGGGGCTGAACCTTTCGTGAGCAGTCAGAGACCATGAGCTGGGGAGGGAACCCAATCCTACATCCCTCCCCTCCTGCCACCGGGATTCAACCCTGCTCTCCAGATAGCCCAAGTTTGGTTGCTTCTAGGCAACCGCCCTCCCCCAACAAATTTCTTCTCATCCCTAGATCAGACCTTACCTTCCCGGGTGTCACCTGGGCCTGGGATGGCTCCATGGCCATATGGACACAGCTCCTGGAAAGCAACTGCAAGAAAGCAGAAAAGTGAGATATATTTAACAAGTACTTCTACTCACAGAAGCTGAAATGTCCTTTTGGAGGCTTCTAGAGCATAGCTGAGAGCTTGACAGCTCACCGCCCATGGGAGGCCACAAAAGCCCAGCTGGCTGGAAAGCACCTGTGCTTGCCTTGGATCTGGAGGCACTGAGGTGCTTTTGCCTAAAGCCCTGCGGAGGTCTGAGAGCAGATCCAAAGCAGAAAGAGCAATCCATCTCCCAAGACCCTGCCTGTGGTTGCTGGAGATCCAAGGAATACTGCAGTCCCATACGGGCTACTAGGTTTCAAGGCAGTACTCTCCAGATGGAGGAGCCCGCTTTGCTGGACGGCTTGCACTGCTGGTTGTCCTGCCTGACCTGCACACCTTCCCCACACCCTGCACGTGTCGGAGGCACAGGCAGCCATCTCTCCCGTGGAGCTCGCTCCCAGCACACCTACCGTTTCCTTCCTGCGGGCACAGCTCACAGGGGTCTCCCCAGCCTTCTCCTGGCATCTTGCTGCAGCAACACCGAGCCTTGGTGGTGTTGAAGGCTTTGGGGACAGAGCACTTCCCGTTGTCAAAGCGAGTGAAGCAGAAGCTCTGGCGAGTATCTGTAGGAGGAGGGGGAAACGCACAGGTCATTGCAGACAGCCAGGATGGTGACGGTCCCCTCCCCACCCTGATGAGCTGCACTCACCAAAGCACCGTCGGCCGTTATCAGACAGCACAAAGCCTGGGGGGCAGACACACTGGAAGCTGCCAGGGGTATTGGTACATGTCCCGAAGAGGCAGATGTTGGGCTCCTCTTCACACTCGTTGATATCTGGGAGCAGCAAGGACATACTACTTACAGAGCAGCCAAAGGTCGCTCCTTTCCTCATTGCATTAAAACCAGCTGAAGTTGTGATGTCTGGGGAGCTCTGATGCCTGCAGGACATCAACTCGGCCATCACCCTCAACCCACCCTCAGGGCAAAGGGGACAATGAAGAGGCCAGGGCACAGCAAAACCACCGAGCCTCCTCCGCCATGGGAGCAGGCCTTGCCTTGCTCTGCGTCCAATTGCTTTCAAGAAGATATCTGGGGTGCCGATGCCCCAGCCCACTCAGGAAGAATATGGTTGTTCTGGGGAATAGTCCAAGGTGGCCACATGCTGCGCTGGAAATGGAGGAGGCAGAGAGCCAACATTACCGATGCAGTTGTCGTTCTGCACCTCGTACCCAGGGGGGCAGATACAGCGGAAGGAGCCCTCCAGGTTCTGGCAGGTGCCTGGGGAGCAGGTCCCAGGCAGGCTCACGCACTCGTTGATGTCTGCAGAGGAGGAGAAATAACCAGTGACAGCATCTGTGCTCAGCTCAGAGGACTTGGGTGCGGTGTACCTTGCTGCACCCAGGCCCGGCCTGCAGCTGGGCCCTGCTTTGCCCAAAAGATGCAAGGGAAGCAGATAAGACATTTTCCAGGGTGCTCTACCTTGCGTGCCCTGGGAACATGGACTCAGCCCTGCAGGACCTGCTGCTGCAGGAAGCAGAGCGATGGACACAAGTAACCAGGACACAACGTGCCTGTCTGCCCCGACGGCCCTGCCTGCAGGGTGGTTCCCAAGGCACCCCAGGTACAACTGTCCATGCTTTAGGGCCATGGACAGGACATCTCTCCTCGCTGCCCGCATGTCTCAGCACATGGAAAGGGACTGGCTTGGCTGTTCCCTGCATTTCTGGAAGGGAGATGCAGGCATACTGGGGCTCAGCCCCATGGCGGTCCATTGACCATGGGCGGTCAAATGACCAGACTTTGGCTCCAGAGGACCTGGGGTCTTGTGAGTGGTTCTGGAGAGTTCACTGCCCAGTTGCCTCTGATGGGACCAGCTTGGGGACCAGGTGTCATAGCACTGCACGGTGCCAACCATGCCAGCATACAGCTCAGCTCACTGGGAAGGTCCAGCCTGCTGCCCGGACACTCACCTACACAGTTCTTCCCATCAGGGGTCCGGTCATACCCCTCTTGGCACAGGCACTGGAAGGAGCCGATGCTGTTGATGCACTGGCCGTTTCGACACACCTGCCCCACCAGGGATGAACACTCATCAATGTCTGTGGGAGGGAAATGATAAGCACAGCGGGAAGATATATGCACAGCGTGTGAGTGTCAGTGTGCCGCCTTAGCTGGCCCTACACCTCTGACACATACAACCACCCCTACAGCCATCGCCAGGTGACACCCAGAGCTGACCTCCTGTGTGCCACTGTGTGACACCCCGTGCCCCACAGCTGCTGCCACGTTGACCCCAATCAGCAATCTGCATGGTCAGGATTTCATGCAACTCACCCATGCAGTCGTTATTGTGCGTTAGCTCAAAGCCAGGGAAGCAGAGGCAGTTGTAGGAGCCAACTGTGTTCTTGCAGGTCCCGTTTCCACAGGGCTGTCGGTCACACTCATCAATATCTGTAGAGAGAAGGTCAGAGCTGATTCAGGGGCTGAGTGAGCTGAGAGCTCCTGTCTTGGGTGTGCAGACAGGGTCCAGGCAGCTGCACAACACCCCCATGGCTTGCAGGGGCAGCTGGGGGTCAAGAGGACACCGTGGCTCTTGGCTGTCCTTGGCACTACCCAGTGGGTGCTGGAGAGAGCTCACGTCCATCCTGATCTGATTCACAGGGCTGTGGCATCACACTGACCCATGCACATGGTCTGCTCCCCCGTGGCCTTGAAGCCGTTGTGGCAGATGCAGACATAGCTGCCCTCGGTGTCAACGCAGTCCCCATGGCTGCAGACGTTGGGGATCTCCTGGCATTCGTTGCGACCTAAAACAAAGCAAAGTGGGCACTAGTGAGAAGGAGGGATGGACCAAATGGGAAGAGCTGAGGCGCTGGTCTTGGGCAGACCCCTGCCTGCTAGTGGGAAGCCGTGTCTGTGTGCAGCAGCACAGCAGAACGGGGCCTCCGTTTTCTGAGAGGTGGCTTCCCAGAGAACAAGGCTTATGCACTGCGATCTCTAAAAAAATAAATTTAACTGGAGAAAATGGCCTGAGCTGCCAGACTAAAGCTGCACTTCACAGCGACCTTTTTCTCATCCCTCAGGAGCCCACAGTTCCCTGGGAATTGTTGCAAAAGTACAGGTATCCCATAATCACAGCACAGTCAGGTCATAGTCCCCGGGCTTGACAAAAGACCAGGAACCCACGCACAGGACTGGCATGTCCTTCATGCTGTCCTTCCTCGGGTCCACCCAGGGTGGTCTTGCAAAACCGTCTGAAGCGCCTAGGCAGGGGTGTCAGTGCCTCCCCCACGTGTCTCTGGAATAGGTAGCAAAGAGCTCCCATCTTACCCACGCAGGCTCCGCTAGGCGACAGCTTGTATCCGGTTGAGCATTCGCACCTGTAACTGCCCGGGATGTTGATGCAGTCGGCGTTGCGCTGGCAGAGGTTCTCCCCGCTGCTGCACTCATCGATGTCTGCGGGAGGAGAGTGAGGCAAACCCGGAGTGTGCAGAGCGCCAACGGCTCACCAGGCACCACTGTCCTGGTAGGGCTGGAGTGGCTCAATGGGAATTTTAACCCTCGGTTTGCTCCAATCAGGGTCAATTTTCAACCTTTTTCTACCGTTTTGCAATAAAGTAATGAATTTCAGTTTCAAGTCAAAACTTTGAAAGACATTTGCAAACTTTTTCTAAAAAAAACCACCAAACCCACCCCAAAACAGAGGATGGGAAAACCAGACAGGAATGTGAATGAAAACCAGCAATTTTTGTCCAACTATTGATGCGGAAAATGAAGATGATTTCAAGAAGGCTGAGAACAGGTAGACTCTGTCCATGTCCGCTGACAGCCCTCACCCTGGTGCCCCATGAGCTGGGACACACTGGGAACCCCCACCCTGCTGGGTGCCCTTGGCAGCGTTGCCCTGGCTGCCCCATTACCTTCACAGATGAGCAGGATGTTGTTGTAGCTGAATCCAATGGGACACTCGCACCTGAAGCTGCCAATTTGGTTGATGCAGACACCGTTGGTGCAAATAGCAGGGATCTCACTGCACTCATCAATATCTGCACAGAGACAACAGCTCTCAGCATCCCGGGAAGGCAGCAGGGAGGAAAGCATCCCCTGGAGCTGGGAGACTGATGCCCTTGTTCGTTCCAAAAAGAAGACCAGCAGGAAAGGGCCACCAGACAAACAGTGGAGGAACTCTTGGAGGATTGATACTGGATCCTGCAGATCACGCCAGGCTAGGGCCGCTCCGCAGAGGTCTGGGCACCCAACAGAGCCACACAAGGCTCCAAGTCTTGAGTAGGGAAGTGATCATCTCCCTGTACTCGGCACTGGTGAGGCCCCACTTCAAGTACTGTGTTCAGTTCTGGGCCCCTCACTATAAGAAAGACATTGAGGTGCTGAAGCGTGTCCAGAGAAGGGCAACAAAACTGGTGAGGGGTCTGGAGCACACGGCTTATGAGGAGCGGCTGAGGGAACCGGGGGTGTTCAGCCTGGAGAAGAGGAGGCTGAGGGGAGACCTTCTCGCTCTCTACAAGTACCTGAAAGGAGTGGGTAGAGAGATGGGGACTGACCTCTTCTCCCCAGTGACAAGGGATAGGATGAGAGGAAATGGGTTCAAGTTAAGCCAGGGGAGGTTTAGGTTGGATATTAGGAAAAAAATTTTCACTGAAAGGGTTATCCAACATTGGAATAGGCTGCCCAGGGAGGGGGTGGATTCGCCATCCCTGGAGGTGTTTAAAACAAGGGTAGACGTGGTACTTGGGGATATGGTTTAGAAGTGGTTTTTGTCAGGTCGGGTTAATGGTTGGACTTGATCTTAAAGGTCCCTTCCAACCTCAACAGTTCTATGATTCTAAGTTGCAGGAGCCACGGGACTGCCCGCAGAGCCCACACAGCACGTGCTGGGAGGGATCCTACCCAGGACATCCACCTTGTTTTCTCCTAGTGTGCCTCTGCAGTAACGTGGGCACCTGCTCAGGCTCTGGGACCAGGCTGCAAAGTCCAGGGGGCCACTGAAATATTGAGATGGCTCCAGGGTCCCTGACTCTGTCGCTGTGCCCAGCACAATCCACCGCCAGCCCTGCACCGATACCCTCTGTTGCACTTTTTTCCGGGGAGCAGAAGACGAACTCGTCTCCCTCCTCTTCAGTCCCCTGGCTGGCACTGCCGAGGCCAGGTGAAGCAATGATTAACTAACCTGTTCATCTCACAAACTACCAGCAAGTCCATCTTTCAAGACTGCAAATCATCTGTAGACAGCCCATAAATCCCAGCGCACTTAACAGCTCCTCTGGCTTTCCATCTACCAAAAGACAAACCTGAAACCTTGGCTCTGTGCGGTGCCCTGCTGCTGTAGGGTGGGTGGTGTGGGCAGTGTGAGCGCCTGAGCTATCACAGCTCTGGATCTACCCGGCCACTGGCCGCTCTCTGTGGTCACTGGCCACCTCTTGCTCTCTCCTGGTGGGACAGGAACCAAGGCACAGTTGCAAATGAGAAGAGGTCCGAGCAGCCGAGCCACTCACGATGTAGGCTTGAAGGCTTGGCCAGCTGCTCGCAGCCATGTCTGCCACCTCTTTTCCTTGTCTCTCCTCTGCTCAGGGCTTAATTTACTAAGGGAGGGGAAGGGAACAAGCTCACAAGCACTGTGGGAAGAAAGCAGAGGGGCAGAGAGAAGACCTGGCTCCGCAGGGCCTGGGGGCTCTACTCACCGATCGGCTTCCCTGTGTGGATGTCGATGATAAACCCAGGGGCCTGGTTCCCGCACAGGATCTGATACTCGGCTGCAAGGGGAACACCAAGGTCACGGCCGTGCCCAGCGGGCAGAGCAGGAGTTCTCCAACTATGCGAGGAACACAGCTGGAGTGAGCGGAGAGGGATCTGACAGGCAGGAGGGGATCGGCACGGTGCTCGGCTGGGAGTCGCAGGGGGCAGCACATGGGGAACCCCAAGAACACGTACGGCACCAGGCAAAGGGGTTAACACACGCGTGCACTGCAGGGCACGTACACACACACTAAAAGGCACACACACACACATGGCATCTGCGTGCCGGTACAGGCTCAGCCCTACACGCCGCGCACGGCCAGCACTCCCCACTGCAATGCCACCACCCCAGCCTGCACATCACCTCCTCTCCGCAGATGCTGTCCCGGTCCTCTGTGTCCTTCCAGCACAACACATGTCCCCACAGCGCTCACCTACAAGCGCTGCCTGCCAGACACCGTGCTCTCCCTTCTCCCCCTCTATTTCGTTAGCGCTGTGCCTCAAAGTGCACGAAATCGCTGGAGAAGCGAGGGGGCAGCCATGATATTAAGATGCCCTTCCAGAAAGGTTGACTTACGGCTGGCTGGCGTGGGGCAGGGCTCACACGGCTTGTTCCAGGCTTTGCCAATGTTGTAGGAGCAGCAGCACATCTTCTTGGTCATGTTGAAGGAGAGCTCGTTCTCACACGTGTCGTTGTAGTTGCGATAGCACACGCTCTTCCTCATGTCTGCAAAAGCAGCCCAGACAGTGTCTCGTACCAGCCCTGGGAACGGGTGCCACCAGCCCCAGGAACGGGTGCCACCAGCCCCAGGGCACTTGTTGGGGATATGCCAGCCTGCCCTGTCCTGGTGCCCAGGGACTGCGGGTGACCCACAGTAGAGCCCAGAAAAGTGGGTGCAGTGATGGGCTGAAGCTCTGCTCCAGTGAGAGCGTTGGGTCCTGTCCCATAGCAGGCAGTGACAATGCTCTGGTGGGTCTCCCACCGCCCCGTGCCAGCTGCTCTCCCTGTACCTGCTGGCAGAGCAAGCGTCAGCCCCGCTGGCACGGGCAACGTGTGCAGCGTAGGGACAGGGATGTGGTGAGGCAATGGTGAACTCGGCTATCCCGTGTCCCAGCCCCGGCTCCCAGCACTCCTGCTCCGTCCGCTCAGCCGCGTAGCCCACACCGTGCTGCCCACAGCACAACCCCGGGGCTGGGCACAGGCAGGGCATGGCCAGACTCCTTCCCGTAGATTTGGACCGTAACGTACCCATGCAGTTATTTCCTCCGTTGACTTGCATGTACTCAGGGGGGCACACACATGTGTAGTTGCCGAGGGTGTTGTAGCAGGTCCCGGGGCCACAGATCCCAATGTGAGCAGAGCACTCATCAATATCTGCCAAATAAAGGTGACTGGAGGTCAAAGCACCGGGCGCAGGTAGGGAAGGGCCTGACATGGGGTTGGGGGTAGGCTTGGCACAAGGTATGGATGGGACTGTGCAGTGGCGATATCGTAGCCTGTGAGGTTAATCCGAGGCACGATTATTGCTAGTTGATTTTTTTTTTTTTTTTTCAATGGGCAATTATAGCCCACAA